>PVJX010016359.1:0-40511 GCA_004027295.1 Dolichotis patagonum | reverse complement strand
TGCTTCCATGACAAAGAGGAGCTAGGAGAATTTGTGACCACCAGTCCAACCCTACAAAAAATACTGAAGGACATTCTAGGGAGAGAGAACAAGAATATGAGCATTTCAGGAACAGTGGCAGAGAGGCCTCAGTGAACGAGGCAGACAGTGAAGTGGAAGAGAAAAATAGACTATCAATGGCAGAAAAATAGAATAGCAGTAATGAGGCAGAGAAGGTTGGCTATAAGCTCTAGTATAGAGGGCCTTGAAATACAGAGAGAAACACAGGCAGAGTAGATCAGGAGATAGGGTCCATTGAGCTGCTCTATACAGGGAGGCAGTGGGACCCAAAACAAGCAGTGCACCCCATGGGAGTGAAAGGGGAGGAATTGTCTAAAAAAGGGAGGCAGAGGATATTGTTAATGGGGTAACAAGATTTAAAATTTACATTATTCTCACCACTCTGCTTGGATGGATGACGAGCTGTTCCAGTTTGTCTACTTACGCTAGACTTGAGGACATGGTCAGCTATCCCAAAAATAAGAGGACATATTATGGTAATCATCCCTAATATTCCTATTAACTTAATCTGAAGCCCTTTATAACTTATACTGTCTTATTATGACTGATCTTATTTGAATCTGGTTTGTTAGATTGCTACTTTGTATTGACTGACTTTATTTAAATCTGTTGTGATTGATAGCATCAAGTCTAAGAGTATAGGCAACTACACTGAAGATGACAAGATTCACTGAGATACTCACTCTTGTTTATTACTTGCTTTTGAAGTCTTATAATGTCTCTAATGCTTTGGTTTTATTAATGTTGTTATATACTGCTGAGACACCATGGTAACTGTTGTAGATCACCTTGTATTGCGGTTTTATGTGACTTTTCTGCCTCATGCTTTTCTAGGAATTGTTTTGTTTTATCTTGTTTTGTTTTGTTTTTCCTGCTAATACAGAAATGATAGATATACATGTAGAGACTCATGCATGTGTAGAGCTTATAAACAGTTTACGAGAACCAACTATATAACACATGTTGAAATAAACAACTACTTTGAAGAAAAAGAGACACTACAATACCCAGGGCTGATTCCATAATGTCATGATGTGAAGTCCAGCAAAACTATCACTTTTTGTTCAAAGTGATCTTAGCTTGCTTTGCCTTGTTTAAGTTCAACACACATTAAAGTATGGATAGCTATTTTGAGGAGAATGAGAGACACTATGACAGCCATTCATGGCTTCCCTAATGTCTGGTCTTGAAGACCTGTAATGCCCTCCTCGTCCTGCTCAAATCAATTCCATACTAGGTTGTTTCATGTGAATTCCCTATATGTGACAATCTGGACAGCTATTTGGAAGAAAACAAGAGTCAATATGATAGAGAGTGAATATCTCTGATTGTCTAGTTTTAGAATTTTTGTCTCTTACATTGCTTTCTTGTGATCCGCTTTGTTCTGTTTTATTGTGTTTAATTTTACCCTTTTGATATAATTGCATGTATATTTGAGTGGGTAAGATGCATGACCATATTGCTGTTTTTGTCAGATCATGGAGCAGAACTGTTAACATTCTCACTGTTTGAATGTCTACTTTACATGTTTTAACTTTGTAATTTGAACAACTATTTCCAAGAAGTCAGTATATAATTTGTCAAGTAATAATTTCTTAGGTTTTAATGTTGTTGTACTTTTCCTTGGAATACTGTATTGTCACTACCCTCTATTCTGTTTTATTTTGTTTTGTTTTTTTTCTCTTTAAAATTATAAAAAACAAAAAAAAAAAACCCCAAAACCAAAATACCATTGACATACCTCACAGATCTAGAGAAAACACTCCTAAAATTCATTTGAAAACAGAAGAAACCTAGAATAGCAAAGACAATGGTGGGCAACAAAGTCAAGGCAGGAGGCATCTGAATTCCTGACTTGAAACTATACTACAAAGCCACAGTGAAGAAATCAACATGGTACTGGCAAAGAAATAGACCTGAGGATCAATGGAACAGAAGATGCAAGTATAAGTACAAAGACACTCAGTCAGCTGACATTTGACAAAGGGGCTAAACATGTTCACTGGAAGAAGGATAGCCTCTTTAGTAAATGGTGTTAGAAAAACTGGCTCTCCACATGCCAAAGACTGAAACTAGACCCATGCTTATCACCATGCACAAAACTAAAATCTAAATGGTCAAAGATCTAAATATTAAAACAGAAACACTAAATCTACTAGAAGACAAGGTAAGTAGAAATCTTGGAGACATAGAGGTAGGCAGAAAATTCATGAACAAAATGCAAACTGCATGGGAAACACTTCAAAGAATCAACAACTGGGATCTCATATTACTGAAAAGTTTCTGCACTTCAAAAGAAATCACCAGCAGAGTGAAAAGAAAACCCACAGAATGGGAAAGCACTTTAGCCAGCAATCCCTTAGACAAAGGACTTATATCAAGAACATATAAAGAACTGAAAAACATCAAGCCCCCCAAATACAAAGACTCTCTCCAAAAATGGGCATCTGAGATGAACACACATTTCTCAGATGAAGATATACAAATGGCAAATAAATGCATGAAGAAGTGTTCACTATCACTGGTCATTTGAGAAATGCAGATTAAAATAGCACTGAGATTTCATCTCACTCCAGGAAGAATGGATGCCATCAAGAAATCATCTGATAACAAATGTTGATAAGGCTGTGGGGAAAAAGGAACACTGCTCCACTGTTGGTGGTAGTGTAGACTGGTGCAGCCACTATGGAAATCAGTATGGAGAATTCTCAGAAGATTAGGATTGGAAGTTCCATTCAATCCAGTTAGTCCCCTCCTGGGTATTTTCCTAGAAAAACTAAAAAGGTCATATCACAGTGATATATGTGCACCCATGTTCATAGCAGCACAATTTGTAATAGCTAAATACTGGAAACAACCAAGATGCCCATCAACCACAGAGTGGATGAAAAAGATGTGCTATTTTTATTCAGTGGAATATTACTCAGCTGTAAAAAGCATGATCTTGAGGCCTTCATAGGTAATTGGAGGCAACTCGAGACTATCCTTATAAGTGAAATAAGTAAGAATCATATTTATAAATATCACATTGTGTCTCTAGCGTAAAAAGTAATAAGAACTGTAGGAGTAACAAAACCCAAAATGTGTAATTGCTATTGTAAAAACGAGAGGAAAAGAAAGTGCTTTAAAGGATATAACTGCATGTATGTTTAAGTGTGTAAGATAGATAACCATATTACTAAGTTTTTGATAGATCGTTGAACAGAACTGTTGGCACTCTCACTCTTTGTTCACTTTTTATGTTTTAATTTTGTAACTTGAACAACTGTTTCTAAGATGACAATATGTAATTTATCAACTAGTGATTTCTTAGTGTTTTTTTAAAAATTCTGCATTATTTCTACCTTTTTTTCAGTTTTGCTTTTTTTCTCTTTAAATAAAATTTTAAAAAATAATAATGGGAGGAAGAAATTATGATCTTTCTACATTTTGAAAAGATGTTTCTGTTACAGTTTTAAATATGCAATTGAAATGCTCCAATTTCTTGTGTATTTAATAGATTTCTTGGAATTTTCCCCCTTACCTGCAGAAATAGGATAAACAGAAACACTGAATTCCTTAAGGATAACAAACATGAATCAAACTGCATTTACTCCATGTTTATAAAAGGTGCAGCCAGGGCTGGAGATTTAGCTCAGTGGCTCAAGTGTTTGCCTGGTAAGCATGAGGTCACGAGTTCGATCCCTGGAACCACACACACACACACACACACACACACACACAAAGCAAAGCCACCATCATAAGTTTCTCAGTACTTCCTGTCACCTTTAAGCATTTTCATTTATTAATCTCAGAATATTTTAATAGCATATATATGTTCTCAAAAAATTCATCCCTGGGGCTTACTGTCAAGTTTCTCTTCCACAAGATTTACAGTCTTATCCTGTACACAACTTAAAACGTTTTCTTAACAAAAGTTCTATGAAAATTTCCTTTTGTGCTGCACATTGACAGAGCCTGTTTGAAATACAGAGAAAGCAATCACATTCCAGTTATATTGTCAGCATGAGGGGCATAAGCTCCGAAGCACTAAGTTCCTAGCGCTGTAAATCCGTTGTGTTTCACGTTATAAATAAATTGCTTCATGACAGCTACGGTTTGGAAGCATTAACATTTTTCTTTCCAACTCTCATTCTGAATCTTTGCAGTTATTTTCCTTAGTAAAACTTAGCCAGCGAAGTATGACTTCTTGTATCAGTGACCCATGTGCCACAATTAAGAGGAATAAATCGCAACCATCCATAACAAAGGTTGCAGTCAGCATTCAAGGTAAGGCTGAAACGCTATGGATTTAGCAGAGAGCAGCTCTCACTGCCCTGGGTTTCCTTGCCCACTGCCTCTCCTTCCACCCCTGTGAGCAGGTTACTTCCTGTTGTACTGAGAATGCGTGATGTGTGCTTTCGAGTTGCTGCTTTTTAGTATGGGTCTTCTCAACCATGAAATCACAGTTACAAATTGTTCTCAGAGCTAAGCCACTCAACGTCTTGGCACTTGGTTGTTTTTAACTTTTCAACAATAGGCACTGTTCACTTCCCTCCATCTCGTCCTTTATTCAGTGATCAGGCAATGATGAAAGGCTAGTCACGGCTTCCCCCCATGGTATCAGTGTGGTGGCATGTGATGATTCACATGGGGTGTGTTTGATCCGAGGAAGCCCAGTCTCTGCTTATTCTTCCTTTGTTCTGTCATCTGGGGAAAAGAGAGAGAGACAGAGTGTGTGTGTGTTTTTTCAGCTGATTTTCCCACTCTTCCCCAGTGCTGGTGGGTCACAAACATTTTGTATTACTATTTCCCAAGCACTAACTCTCTGCCATCATGTAGAATGTATTTATATAAAAAGGGAGACTTTTTTTTTTTGAGAGAGAGTGAATTTCCACAAACAGAGAAAAAGAGCAAACCCCTGTTTGTGGTTAGGAAACAGGAACCATGGTTCTCAAACAGATCTTGCTTGTCACGTAATTCTCATCATCACCACAGTCATTTTAATAGCTGGCATGCTTTCTGCTGATATTATTTTTTTGATGAATGCTAACCATGTTATGTGATAAAGGGGTTGATTATAGCATTGCAGGGGCAGTCACTAATGATCATCTGCCTTTCTGATGAGTTTAGTAATTGGTAGCTTGGAAGAAAATGTGATCATTAAAGAGTGTGTCCCTGTATCCCAGTATCTGCTCCTCCTTTCCCCTTTCTGTAGAAGAAATGTCACACAGCCCTGGGAGAGTTTGGTAAGTGGAAGTCCCTGCTTGCTGAGCCATGGTTCTACAGCACACAGCAGGGGCCCTTCACTGGCGTTCACAGTCCCCCAAGGATGGCCCCAGGAGACCCACGTCTCCCCACACTCAAGGTGGTCAGTGCTTTCACCCCCAGCTCCTTTGCCTTGGGCACACTAACCTGCTCTTTGAGCTCCGCCAGCTGCCCTGACAGCTGTTTGACCAAGCTCATGGTCGATTCCAGCTTCTCCTGTAGGTTCCGGATCTCATTTTGCTCACTGTCACTTTCATTGCTAACAAGAGACATGGCTCTCATCCGAGGAAACCAGTCCAGATTCTTTTCCTAAATGGAAATAAATGTGCAGGAACAGAGGAATTAGTACAGAAGAGAGCCTGAAGTGCTATAAAGAATGCTGGTGTTCCTTCTTATTAACCTCTAAACTGGTATCTCCTAGTGCTCCTACAGAAAGGTATCCTCTGTTGGGGTAGAAGTAGGGATAGGGCACGAATCAAGGACAGGTTAGACATTGGTCTTCATGGGCTGGCAAAAATCTCAAATATTGAAGTGAGTGTTTTATGGGCTCCCAGGGAGGTCCAGGATGGAGCACTTAGAAGAGCCTTCTGTACCCTTAGGGTATTCAGCAGACTCTGATGAAAAACCAAATAGTGTCTGGAGGCTGGGAAAGCAGATCCAACCGACAGAGGAATAGAAGAGGCACGAGCAGTTTCTCTTTCTCCTGGCACAGGAGAGAAAGGGGTGATAGAATAGGAGGGCAGTAAAAGAAAGGTTTCAGTTCTGGCTGCCTACGCCAGTTTCCCTCCCACTTCCCCTGTTGACGCTCCCCACCAGGGAAGACGGGAGTGGGAGGGGATGGCCCTGGGTTACTCTGTCTGCTCCCTTTGGAAACATTATTACACTGGGGTGACTTCCCCAGACAGTAATAGCTGGCACCACTTCTGTTTTTTGAGGCCAACAGGGCATGTCTCTTGTGTGTGTGTGTGTGTGTGTGTGTGTGTGTGTGTGTGTATTTTCTCTCTATCGTGATGGATAGAGGTGTTCTGAAAACTTTGTCTGATTGCCTCACATCCTGGAATCCTCATGCATTACTTCCATCACATTTTTCAATTTTTTAAAGCTAAATCATTTTGTCACTCATTTGACAGAAAATAACAGGTTCCGAGAGGTTACCATAAGCTAGTAAATAACAGAGCTGAGGTTTGAACTCTTTCTACCACAGATTGGGCATGTCACCCTACCTTCCTCTAGACACCTGTTTCTCTAAGTCACATCCTCCCAACATCTCCACCAGTGAGCTTCCCACTTCAGATCCTTTCTCTCCAGGAAAGTCCCCTGAAAAGGCTATGACATCTATGCTAGGAGACTTCCAAACATGTGGCCATCAGAGTCTTCTGCTCCCGTAAGGTACAGTGGAGTCCCTGCACCTTTGGACTGTAGTCTCTCCATCTCTTCCCTGGACCCTGAGTTGGCTTTGTGTTGTTACTAGTTGGAGAATAAGAAGTCCTTTATAGTTTCTTCCCTCCAATGGCAGTGAAAAGGGATGATAAAGGATTAAAGATAAAACACATTGAGGAGTTATAAACTGCATTTAAACAGCTGAGGCTAATTAGCATTTCAAAGCCAAGCAGTCACTTCCTCTGAAGTGCAGAGTGACAGATTCATTCATTCAATCAATTCTTATCTATTGTCAGGTACTTAGGGATCAAAGTCAGATAAGACTGTGTGTCTGCTCTCAAGGAGTTTGTGGCTTAGGTCTAGCAGGCTGCATACGGCATGGCATCTGTCAAAATCCCCTGAAGTTGCTTGTTAAAATTGCTGATTCCAACCCCACCACCTTTCACCAAATCAGAACCCCAGGGGATCTGTGTGATTCTTATTCTGATGTCAAGTGTAAGACTGTAAGAACTCTAGTTTACAGAGATAAATAAATAAATGAATGTATGAATGACTTTTGACCAATTAACAGGATAGCACAGAGGGTCCAGCTGAGTGGGAGACCATGCCTTGAAGTGACTGCAGTGGGCACTAGTGTTCACCAACAGTAGTACTCACTGTTTTGGGAGGGTGTGTAGATGAGGCAGAGAGCTGGATGGATACAGGACACTGTGTCTCCCTGAGGTGGGCATCAGAACAATACAGGTGGCAGGGGAGCTAGGAAGGTCAGCAGTGGCTGAAATGATGAAGTCCCACAGTGTGGAGTGGCAGGAAGGATGGAGGACAGAACCGTGCTGCATGCTCTACAAACACTTATTCTTTCTAACAACTGAATGAACTTAGGTTCTTCCACCTATCTTAGTATCTATGTTATCTGAATTTTACAAACAAAGAAAATGAGGCCAGCAAGAGGATTAGCTGGGTCCTAACTCAGATCTAGCTGCATTCTGGTCTACTGAGAGGACAAGTGACTGCACACAGAAAATGGAATAAATTGAGATCTAAACGAAAAATAAAGGAAGAACAGAAGGAGACAAGAGGATGGATCTCCTGCAAATGAGAAGGGATCCAGGGGGGGCAAAGGCAAGGTGTGAGGAGAGGGAATGGAGAAACAGGTAGAGTGAAGATGCCCTGTATAGGACCCTAATAACTTCAATCAGTATGGACACTGTGTGCCATAAACATGAACCAAAATTAATAATATCCACAAAACTGACAAGGGGGAAAAGACAGTTATAGAAGGAGAGAGGGGACAGGGAAGGGGATTTTTTAAAAAAGCTGTATTTTGGCTATGCACAAACTTCCCAAGGTGATTATAAAATACTGCATATATTGCATGTATGTACTAATAAAACAAATTGTGAAAGAGAGACAATTTCAGGAAATGAAAGTTCTAGGGTGAGAGCACCTTTATATCTGGTAAAAGTAAATAACACCTAATTCTAGAAGTCATTATTTTTTTTTCTTTTCCAGTATTGGGAATCAAACTTAAGACCTCATGCTTGCCAGGCAAGGGGATTGTGCCCCTGAGCTAAATCTCCAGCTCCTGGAAGTTAGTGTGTATCAGGGACAAGGTTTTAGCCCCTGAAGATGAGAATCTCTAGAGATGGATAGTGATGATGGTGGTTGCATTACCAGTGTGAATATTCTTAATGTCACAAACCTATATGTGAAATGGTAAATTATATATATGTATTTTTTCCCCTACCACCACCACAATGACAAAGCAGAGAATTTGCAGAGGCTGATTTTTCTGAAGGATTGTGTATGGAGCCCCTGAGGTCATCCTGAAGATGGTGAGTCAGTGGCTTGGGATGGATGAAGAGGCTGTGCGCATCCAGAAGCCAACATCTGTGATGAATGAACAAGACTGACCCTGGGGTATCAGAGGTCAGGGAGAGAAGGACCAGAAGCATGCATTTTGACAAGAAGTTGAAGGTGTGATAAATTTCTTGATGACAGGGAGCTGAGAATTTACTGTCCCTCTTCTAGGGCCCTTAATATAGAGGGGTTGGGGAAAATAAGCAGTTGCAATCGGAAGGCTAAAAAAGGGAAGGAGCTTCTTGTGGGAGAGCCCAAGACATGGCACTGTGGCAGAGTGCAGTGGTCTATGAGAGGCCAGAGACTCCAGAGGGGCTGCAGCAGCAGGAAGATTCAGGAACATGGGATGACTGGGCTTAGGGTGAGAAAGTACCAGGTGACAGGGTGAAGCCTAATGTGAGGGCTGTGAAAACATTAACTATCAGGGGCTTTTCAAAAGGAACAGACACAAAATGTTCTAATACTCAACAGGCTCTTACTCTGCCAACACAGACCCAGGGGAGACCTTCTGAAAATTCCTCCAAAGAAACAGTGCTGCAGGCAGCTTAGGGACCAGGGTCAGTCAGGCCCATGGGCTCTTCTTGCTTTTGAAGAAACAACTGCAGGTCTCTGTAGACCACTGCTGGAGCCACTTGGACCATGGGATTCTCATTCTCTATATTTTCTTCATTTGCTCCATTGTTTATTCACTCATTTAATAATTCTTACTTGTGATTTCCACTTTCAGTTTAGACACTGAAAAAACAATGGTTGACAAAAACCCAGCCCAATTCTTATGCTTTTAAAATTTATCATCTGTGTAGAGAGTAAGACTTCGATCACCAGATGACAAAAATCATGACAAGTTGTGCTTAAGTGCTAGGTAGGGAAGTTACACAGTCTTCTTGTCCTTTCTCTTAAGTTGCTAAAAATCATTCTCTGTTTTAGCCTTGTTTTCATCTTTCCTAATTTCTTTCCTTTCACCTTTAAAATTTTTAATGTTTAATAAAACATTAAAAAACATTAAAACATTAAAAATTTTCTTTTCCCTTTTATACTCACCGAAATGAAAATGTAATGTATATATTTTTTTCACTGTTGAATAACATTTTATGGTTTCTGCTTTAATTTGTAAGATAACTGAATTGAATGCTTTACATCTCTGACTATGACGGAAAGATATAACCAACTTCAACTGATGGATTTTTTTGTCTGGTTTCTTTTTTCCATAAAGCCATTCTTCTAAAAATTAGTTTCATAACTGATGTCTTTTAAAATTGCAAGTAGCTCCCAATTAAACAGCTAGCAACTCCTCTGTCTGCTCTGCTGGTTCACGTGGAACTCTCATCTTAGAAAAGGAAAGCTTCAAACCTGGACCTAAGTTGGAGCCTCAGACAGACACACAGAACATTTACTAGTTAACGGGTCACCACTGCTTCTCCACTGGTGGTATGTTCACCATGTAACAAAGCAGTCTGACTTGATTTGTTAGCTGTTGTTTACTCATATGTGCTATGTACATCTTGTGATCATGCACATGATTGTTAGATCCTCATATGGACTTTGGTTTGTCAAAATGAAATCATTTCCTTATTTCACCAGGAATAAAAATATTTGACCACAGGGTAGCACAGAGAGGAAACTGTGGATCAACTGTTAGACTCTGAGGCTTCGGTGTATGCCCTAATAATTTGATGAGTGGCAACTGAGACCTTCTAGAGGTTTCTAAGGTGCAAAGCTCAGAGATGAACTCGTTCTGACTCTGAGATGTCACTCAAGTCACATATAGCATGCCAATGATCACGCTTTGGCTGTCTCTGAATTCTAAAATGTTTTATTATTTTTGTGGAAGACCAATAGATAGAAGTATCTTCAACTACAATCAGATCAATTTGATTTATTAACTTAAATAATTATCCAATAAAATGATTATGTTGTTAGTGTCAGTCAAAGATCACCTGGACAGTTAGCATATTTGTTTTTTTTGTTTTTTTTTAAATCAGTACCAGGGATCAAACTCACAACCACGAGCTTGCAAGGCAGGCGCTTATGCTGCTGAGCTAAATCCCCAGCCATATTTGCTTCTCAAACATGACATTTTGCTTTGTGTGAGAGAGGCGATGTGATACAACGGGAAGAGCTCTACTTTTATTTTAGGCACTGCAAAAAATAACAGTTTGCAAAACCCTGGCACAATTCTTGTGCTTTTAATATTTATCATCTGGGTAGTAGGAGTCAGGATGCCTGGGTCTGACTTTATCGCAGCCCAGATGAGCCATGTGGCATACGAAAGGGAAAGTTTTGCCCTCCAGGTTGCAGGCTGCTCATCTGTAAAACCAGAACATTACCCTCGGTGATGTCTCTGTCTTTCCCAGCTCATCATTCTGTGAAACATGAGTGCAGGGAATGCTTTAAAAGTCATACAGTCCAGAGGAACCTTGAACCCGCCAAGTGAGAAAACAGAAACTGAGCTCTAGCTTAGAAGCAATCTTGAAACCACACGAGGCGTTGTGAATGCACAATCTGAAGTCTAGAAAGTTCAGTTCCCTTGAGGTTCTCACAACACAATCGCTGCAGATGTCTCTGTACTTATTTCATGTCTGGACAAGTTCTTCCAATTACATAATGGAATACCTCTTATATAACCTATCTTCCTTTTCTTTTTCTCTTTCTTCCTTCCTCTGTCTGTCTGTCTGTCTCTCTCTCTCTCTCTCTTGCTCTTCTTGCTCTTTGACATTAGGTCTCATTCTGTAGTCCAGGTTAGCCTTGAACTCACTATGAATCCAGGTTAACCTCAAACTCATTATCCTCCTGCCTCAGCCTCCCAAATGCTAGGATCACAGGCTATTTCTCTTGACACTGTGCTGACCATGGGCTTCAGAAAATAAAAAGTGCATAATAATTTTTTCCACATAAGAATGAGATTAATCAGATTAATTTTGGTTAGTCAAACATTGGAAAGATTGTCTCACAGTTTTTTTTAGCTCTACTAGCTACACAAAAAAGTTGCCAGTAGATAAGGGAAAGAGAGAGCAAGTTCTATCACTGTATATCACAGTAACAGATTCCATCTGTGGGCTGCTTATGAAACATCAGGCACTTTAGTCATTGTACATCCAACACCCAACACAATTCCACAGAGCAGGGACTGCTACCATCCCAATTAAAGACAACGACAGGGAGGGAAGAAGAGGATTAGACCCCTGCCCAAGATCATAGAGGTGGTGTAAATATCTGAACCAGGCTTTGGCCTCCACCTTGTTGACAGGAAATCCTGTGGCCCATCAACCACACTGGATTACTCTTCCTGTCTAATGGAGATCTCCACGCTTAGCTTCTGAATTTGCTAATGAGCCAAAGCTGACAGTGAGTCTCTAAACAGACTATCACAACATGAACCTCTTGGATTACTTTTCCTGGGATGTGCTAAAGGATTATTTATTGAGAATCAGAAAGAGCCATCTACACACTATATCGCAGATGTGCACACAGGTACTGATGGACATGCATCAGTGCATTTCACTGCCATTTACTGCAGCTTTGCAGAGCAACCTCGAATACTGCTAATGAGACACAGCACATTGAATGTGCCACACAGAATACAGTGAGGGGACATCAATAAACCATTTACTACGTACCCTCATCTCTGCTTCCAGATTTTACATCTGAACTCTGATGGACGGTCTCAGGACTGTTTCCTAAGGTTTTTCTTAGCTAAAGGAAGTTTTCCATCCTCTTCTAAGCTTTATGTTTATATTGTATTTTGCATTCTAAAATTCATTTGTAAAGCCTCCTCGACAGAAGGGTATAACCACTTCCCTAAAGCCTCACCATGACTTATTGCATTTTTCTGTTTGCATTTTTGGTCTGATGATGTCTGCAGAAATGGCTCTCAAAAGAAATGCTAGCTGGAAGATCCCTCAGGGAAAGAAACCATTCCCATTTTACTGGAACTTCAGACATAGGAAAGTAAGCTAAAATATGTCTTTTGAAGTTGAAGTGACTGTTACTGTTTTAGTTAAGGGCTGGTGTCTCCTGTACCCAATCCCTGTGTCTACTCAATTTCACTAGGACCATGATGGGCTTATCATCCTTGTACCAATATGGTAGCTTTGAGGTTGGTATTATCTCAAAAAATAAGGGACACCCACAACAACACTGGTGTTTGGATTCCTACTCTGGTTCCTACTGAATACTCCACCCATATACAAGTATTGTTCTAGGTAAGCAATTAAAGGTCTCTCACTCACAGGGACTCAGATGCAAGTCCTGGATTCATAAAACAGCAAGATGGGCTGGAAAACACGCTGTTGATTGAAAAATATTAGGAACTGCAGGTGAGAGAGAGAGAGAGACAGAGAGAGAGACAGAGAGAGAGAGAGAGAGAAGATCCAGTTATGTTCTTTGAAATTAAAAATGTTTCTGGATGGACAAATCATTGGCTTCCCTTGTGATTCATTCTAAAAAGAGGAAAGGAAGATGAGTAAAGTTTTCTGTTATGAAAATATATTACAGGACTCAAGGATTCATTTTTCAAGCCTTTACTAGTATCTTTCCTTTTGTCTCCCTATTTATTCTCTATCTTTATCTCCTGGACCCATTTTCCTTTAATGAATAGGTTCCTGCTAATGTGGTAGATTACCAAATGTGGTGGGTGAGAAATTTTAAACTTGCAAATTATCCAAAGTAAGTCTTTATAGAAATAGTTTATAAATAAATTCCTTTGGAGTATCATTTTTAAAATTAAAATGTTAAAATATGAAGTTCACACTATATATGTGAAGTGGCTTGAACATCACAAAGTGCTATACAAAGAGAAAGCATCTTTGGACAGCCAGGCTACATGCATAGTGGCTGGGACCCTCGGTTGGGAGCAGCATAGGGAACCTAACAGATGTTGGTGCCCTTGCTGGACTCCTGCCTGAATCCTTTGCCATGGTGCTGCCATTAGTGCACTGGCTTGGGAGACTTGCAGGGACAAGGCCTGTTGAATGGAACCACTGTGCTCCTGGAGACAGAGGGAAAAGTTGTTCACTGAAAAATGCTGGTGAAGGAGGACCGACCTGGGATGAAAATGACTTGACCTCAGCAGGGCCCAGGTTTAGAATCAAAAGTTACAGGGGGAAAACCTGAGAGATAATCTGATTTTCAGACGCCTTATTTCATGCACTGGATAGCCATGGCAGGAGGTAGGCAGGACCTGTTCCAGCACAGGACTTAGGGGAAAGGGTCATAGAATGCCACACTATGCCTGGCCCGACAACATTCTCAGCTGAAGGAAAGTAGGTCAACAAACATTGTCAAAACATCTATGTAAAAAGAAGACTGTTAGGCTCCAGAGTTTGGAAGACGCGAGGATCAAACTTCTTATCCCTAAAAGGTATCAATGGTGGGGAAGTGAGTGCTCACAAAGACAGGTAAAGGGGAGGACTGCAGTCTTCGGTAGCAGGCATCCCAAGGGCCAAGAGGTCCTGGGTATACCAACCATGCATTGGCAAGTCATTTCCCAAGGGTGGCCACAGGGAAGATGGTGACCTCAGCCCTTTGTAGGTATTAGAGACTGATCTTCGAGGCCTACCTTGCCAAAACAATCTGAAACATTTCCAAGTTCAAAAAGCAGAGCACGGGACAATGAAGTGAAAGATTAGGGGCTGGATCACACGTGATGAGAATGTTTCAGTGGGAGTTGTTCCTGTGGCAAGAAGCAGTGCATCTCATTCTCAGTGCATCTCATCCCCAGATACCAGCTTGGGCTGTGAGCAGAGACCACAGCCCCAGAGAGCACACCCTGCCTCCTTTGCCCATTCCTTCTCCTTTCCAGCTCTCCCTTTTAGGGATTTTTTTTTTTTTTTTTTTGTCATTCATGAGTGAGAAGGCAGTGGCTGCTTTATTTTGGTCCCAGGCTTTTCACCACCAACCCAATGAACCATGGTCTGTGAATATATATAGCATACACCAGCCTTGTCTGCTTTTGGTAGAGCTACATTTGTTCCCAAGCTACAAGGTACGGGACAAGGCGGCCAGAGCCACAGTGAAAAGGGAGTGTGCAGGTTTGGAGAGGACTGAGACAGGTCAGATTCAACGTCAGCTGAGAGCTGCCAGGAAGACCTAGCCCTCTTGTGGACGACTTAGCAGCATTGCTAGGGGAGGAGCAAAGAAGGATAGAAAGACTCTGGAAGCTCTAGAGCAGACACTGGACCACCAGAGAAGAGCAAGTAGGGTGGGGGAATGCTCGAAGAGAGGCCAGTAGAGCCACCACCCAAAGCTGCCGTGAACCATCGGTCAGCTGACTTCTAGAAGCCACAGAGACATTAGCTTCAAGGGCTGGAACCCAACTGGTTGAAGATCTGGGAATTCTGAGAGACATCTGCTAATGCAATGATAGGAGGCTTGCCTGCCAACCCACCACGAGTGACCAAAGAACCAAGGTCTGACCCAAATTGTTCCTGGATCCCCACTAGCTGTTTTTCCTGCAGCAGTAAGTGGGAAACATTCTGACCACAAAAGAAAAACAAATAAGCAAAGCTTAGGCATTATGAGAGACCTTTACTGTCACCAGATGACCTTAGTCTTACTCATGTATGTGCTAGAGCTAATCTTTTCTCTTCTTGTTTGTATTTTCCCTTTTCCTAGCAATAATTACATATTTTGAACCTATATTTTTATCTTTGGGATTTTAGAGTTTTCCTATTATTTATGAATTTCCATATTTTACTTCCTTAAATTACTATCTCTTGGCCTCTCTATATAATGAACATAAATATTCTGTTCTGGAAATAATTTGAAGTAGTGTTTCAAGTTTAAAGTAATGTCCTGAGTTTCACTGGGATAGGGGAAAAAAAACAACTGGAGATTCCCTCATGGTGATATTGGGCAAAGCATGAACAGTCTTGAGTACTCACCTGACTGAATGTTAACTTTCCAGGGTTAGTACAATGTAAAGACTTAACAACAAATTCAAAGTTGGGTCAAGATGAGGTCTCAGGTTGCACTAAGAGATCCTTTGTTTGATCAAATTTTCTCAGCACCTAGGAATATTTCACTAGATTTTTCAAAAACAGCACCCTGTGGCTTGAGAGATGTTGAATAAAACTCCGAATTGAATCCAAACCAGTATGTTCTCTCGGATTGGGGCAGACAGGGTATGAGGTCAAGTGGGATAGAACTGTATGTCAGATTACAGCTTTGCTGAGTGTGGCCTTGACCACTGTCTGGTTGGCACTAGGACTTGGATTCACTGCAGGCCGGTGCCCAGCTTGAAAAAGATTTCACCACAGTCACCAAAGAACTGACAGCTGGCTAGGTGGGTCCACAGACCACGTGGCCCTGGACACCGCAAGCCCAGCAGCTGCAGGTGATAACAGACGACCCTGCCAAATAACTGCCATATGGTGAGATTCAAGTTCTAACTTCAAATAGGACAAACAAGAAGAACTTCAAATAAGGAAGCAAAGTCATGGAATTCTCAATACACAAGCGACACTGACTGGACTGGACTGGGACCATACTGCAATTCCAAAGGCTACTGGTTCTCTTTGAATAATGACCTCTGGCTGACTATAATTATAAGATGCCTAATCACAAAAGGCATCAGAAATCATAGCCATGACACGCAGAACAGTTTCACACCAATGCAGCATGAAAACAACCACTGGTCTTGAGGTAGCTCCTATATTTCTTTTATTTTTTGGTGGGGGGTACCGGGGATCAAACTCACGACCTCACGCTTGCCAGGCAGGCGCTTATGCCACTAAGCTAAATCCCCGGCCCTTATTTTTTTAATGTTATTTTACAAATACATTTCTCATTTGTAAGCTGAGGCTACTCAGGCTGCATGCATCCTTGCCAACTTTTTCATTTGGAACTGTTTCACTGTTATTTGTTTTTATAGAATATCACTCTTACAGAAGATTTTACAGACACAGCCACTAAGCAATTCCTACATGTAAAACTCATTTCCAACACATGATGGAGCCAGTCAGATGAAATACTGCAATGCTTTGTTATGATTGGCAGCTGGATTTGGGTGCTTTGTGCTGATGAGCACCCACATGCTGTCCTGAGACCTCTGACAGCAATGACCGACTCTTCGGTTGTGTCTTAATTTCAAACACATACATATTGCCTCTTCGATTCAGTTATACATATCCTATGAGTTGAGACCATAGACATACACATGTTTATGATCCCCACAGTGGTACTGTCAATTGGAAAATTTATATTTCTCCTTAAACTGGCTTCTACCTTCATATACTCTCCCTGACCCAACCACGAGGTCCACTGCACTCATGGCTGGGGCACTGTTTTATAATAAATAACTTAGGTGGTCTTCGTTTTCAGTTCCTAGGAGGATGGTCTCTGGAATGTCCCAAGCGATAAAGGTGTCTTTGTTATTCATCACCATCCCCACATCATGCCTACATTTATGCTAATGGATGCTTTGTGCTGGGCTCCTACCTGCAGGAGGCCGGTTACTAGAATGACCAAACACACAGGAAGCCAAGGATAGGATTCTAAAGCAACCCTACCTCTGGGCTAAAGACTGAGTTCAATCATATGGGCAACAATTCAATCGATTAAGATTACATAATGAAACCCTAATAAAATCTCTAGATACTGAGGTTCAGTGGAGCTACCCCACTGATGAATACATCAATGTGTGTGGGGGGGTCTGACATACCCTGGCTCCATTGGGAGAGGGCACGCAGGCTGTGTGTGTTTTACCAGATATCTCTTGACTTGGTTGGTTCTCCTTAGTTGTATCCTTCATAATAAAAAGAATGATATGTACAGAGTTTTTCTGAGTCCTTTGAGTTGTTACACCAAATTATCAATGCTGCTGGGACCATGAAATTCCCTCAATTTGTAGTCAGCCTGCAAGAAATAAAACAGCTTGGGGACCCCCAAAGATCAGCTAGTTTCTGAAGTCTTGTTGGGGAGCATGCTCTCTAACTTGTGGGGTCTGCACTAACTAGGATGATTAACGTTAAAACTGAGTTGTAGTACATCCAACTGGGCTACTGGTCACCAGCCCTGTGTACCACACTGGCTGTGGTCCAGCTGCAGCAGGTGGCCATAAGGGCATGATGCTCATGGTAGAAATGTTAAAGAAACTCTGAAGGGAAAGTACTGCAGAATGCTGGTCTAGTTGGGCATTTGTTTTTGATAATTCTTGCTGATCTGAGGCCTATAAATACTGAGCACTTGGTTGACACATTTCAAAGAAAGCATGGGAAGGTCCGGAATTGTGGCCAAATGGATATCTAGGATATGATCATGCAAGGCAGAAAAGGTTTATCCAGCATGTGTCCATGGCTAAAGAATAAAGTAACTCCTTTTTCTCTCTCCTGAGCCCTCAGCAGGAAAAGGATGCTCTCTGATTAGGATCTTACATAACGTCTCTCTTTATCCCTTTCCCCTTCTGCCTGAGGAGTTAGGGACAATTTAAAATCCATCGGGCTGTGAGTGCTTTGTTGATTAAACTATTTACTCTTTATGTTCTACCCATTTCCTTGCCAAGGGTGAATTTTATGTATCACAAATAATTGATGATGCTGGGTAGTTCTGAGAAATAAAACTAAAGCTGATACATATTTTGCTGGCATAAAACCTAAACATCTTCCTTAGCCCGGGGACCCTGTTTGCTCCAGTCCCTGTGCCCTCCAGTCCTCTCCTGCATCCTTGTCACTCACTATCTGTCCCTGTCAGTAACTCTGCCACATGAACTGCCGGACTGGCGCCCTCCTAGGCCCAATCCTTCTCCAACAGGGGCTGGCTCTTGCTGACTCCTAGGTCTGTTTGGTTTTCTCACTCCATCGTCACCCCTCAGGGCATCTCTGACAACCTTTGTTCCTTTCTACTTCCTGGACTTGCTTTGTGTTTCTGCATCACCAATACCAGACGGACAGCACCTGCATTTTATAGTTGTTTGTCCCCAACCAAAGAACGTGAGCTTCACAGGGGCAGCGATGTGCTTTTCTTATTCCTATAGCTGAGAATAGCTTTGCACATTCAGCAGGTTTTTAACAAATGCTAACTGAATAAATGGTGAGGTCAAAACAGAGCAAAGTGCTCTGTCCATTACTTTATTATTTCAAGGCCCAGGAGTGAAGAATATTCAGGTCACAGGTGAAGTAAGTGGTCATTCTGGGTGGGTCTATGCGGTGTGCTAATACTAACTTAGATGAAAGCACTGCTGCAGGATGTTCAGACGTGCAGGGAACTCGGGAAGAAGGCTGAGATGGAAAAGGCAGGGATTTCGGAGGCAGCCCCATCTCTGTGTGAATCTTTGTTTTACCTCTCTGTAAGTGTGTGACCAGGGAAGCTGATTATTTAAGTTTCTTCCTCTGGAAGTTAGGGAGGATAATGCATGCCCCTCTTTTAAGATTTCTGTCAGGCTTTAATAAAATACGACAGAAAGACTAGTGTGCTGCTTTTCCTCTGTGGGGGAAAGAAAGCCAGTATCTCTGCACTGCGAATGGGAGTGAGGTTAGGGCTGGTGGTGGATCATGTGGGAACACAGGATCAGGGAAAAGTGCAAGCAGAGCGGAAAATTCGGGTTTGGCCTCATGGGTTGATGATGTCCCTGAAGCTACCACCTTTTCAGGAACCAACAGAAGGAGTCCTCTGACAAGAGTTTTACAACGGTCCCATGTCACCTGCGACTCGGGAATTTTGGTGGTGGTGGTGGGGTAGGTGGGGGTTCCTTCCACTCTGCCTTGCACTACTACCTGGTAACGCTATGGGAAGGAAGAATCTGTGCCTTTCTCCCATCTCCCTGAATACAACTTTTGCCTCTATGTCTCCACTTTGTAACACATAAATTCTTCCAGTGGTCACACTTTTTAAAAAATCTACTTTTTGAAAATCATCGACACACAAAAAGAAGAAGGAAGTCACCTCAGACAGAAGGATTTTATTTCCATCTGGGTTTCTTTGGAAGGGGCTGTCTGAGGTCAATCTTCTCAGGGGTGTGGCTCTCACGTAGTTAGGGCTGACCCACTTGTGTACGTGTGACAGTGCTCTGGAAGGAGAGGGGAAGAAAGCTGGGAGGCTTTCTTCCTGGGTATTTGTAGACCTTCCACATTTTATTGAACGCACTATGAATCCTGTTTTACTTCCTCTTTCATTATTTATGTCACCTACAAGGGTTCAGAGAACCACTTCCACACACCAGCTTCATCTCTTCCCCCTCCCACTCTGGCCTTGTGGCTGCTTCTTTTCAAGGCTCCCAGGTTTGGAGAAGCAACGACCTTCAACTTTACCTGGTTCCAAAGTAAACGGGCATGCGATGAACTGTCCTAAGGAGGCCTTGCCTATCACTTGATGCTTAGAAACCAGATCACAGGAGACATTTGCACTTTGGCTGCGGTTGTAGCTTCACAATGCTGCCAGTAAATGCACATCTACTTAACTTCAGAGCTGACAAAGCTTTTTAGTAGCTCAACAAACAGGACTTATTTGGATTTAAGATTTATCAGTGGGAGTGGAAAACTGATGGTCTTGCCAGTTAGCAGCCAAAACTTCCAAAGTTGTGTTGAACTCCAATGTGTCCTTAGCTCTTCAATAGATGTCGTCTTAAGACTTTAACATAATTTGACTCCATCTTTGCATGACCATTACAAGTATTTTAAAGAGACGCTATAATTCTCATCCCCTCCCAATTTAACAGATTTTTGGATACTAATTTAGAATTTAAAATGTTACCAACAACCTCACAATCTCATTGTGCTGGAGATGCACTAGAAGACATGCTCTGTATCAGGATCAGAGCAATATCTATTCAGCATTATTTAAGGGGCCTAGTTATGATTTAATCTCTGGGTATAGCTTCTTTATCATATAAGACAGAGCGTATTCTCTCCTCATTTCGCTCTCGCGGAGTAACTTTTATTCACCCACTACCCGACCCCGTGGCCTCGCAACTCATTTTTCAATTTGCTAAAAACCATGGGGAAGATCTACTGATACAAATATGAAGCAGCTGTGTTGTATGAATTTACACTGTACACAGTTACTAACTAGTTCAAGAATAAAGGTCACCTCATTAATTTGACCTAAGACATTGGCCTATTTAGGTTACTTGGATGTATAATACTGAAATTTACCACAAAAATAGAATATTTGCTATTTATTTCAGAAAAGATGTTCTTTATTTACTTCATTTTTGGTTTTTTGGTGCCGGAGATCGAACCCCAGACTCTATGCACCCTAAGAAGCACTCTACCACCGAGTTATACCCCAACACATCACTGGATTTGAGTAAAAATCTCCCAGGCACGGTGAAAGTAAGATTCGGTTTTCAACACAAAATATATTTATAGGCAATATTTCAACAACATGCCTAGGGTATAAAGTGAAGCTGAAATATTCTGATGTGCACTACCTGGTTACGCATTTTTCCATCTTATGCTGAGGTCACCAGCATCTAATGACCATTCACATTTTCCTTTCAGTGCCTAGCACACAAGCTCAGCCAGTGCCTGGCACACAAGTTCAGATATTTGCAGGTGGGTGGCTGGCTATAGGGAAGAATATGAATAAGCTCTTACTATCATCTTCCTCTCGCTTGCTCCTTCTACTTAGTTACTGATTAATTAAACCACAGTCTTCTTAATGTCTCTCATATCAGCCCTTTTTCTCTCAGAGAGTGTGGCTAAGACTCTTGAAACATTATCATCTGAATTTCTGTTCAAATACCATGTTTTTTAATCTATCAGATCTGATCTTCTTGGTTTCTTGGGTTAATGTTAAGCCCAATCATTATCTAGCTATTCAACCTATGGTACACAACCTCTCAGTACTGAAGCTCAAAGAATGCGAAACAGCAAGTACGGAAGATGCAAAACCTACAGGCACTAGTAGTTGACCTTGGGTGAGTCACATTCGTTTTCTGATTCTCCCTGGGGAGAGACTGATGAGCAGAGTTGGGAAGTTGAACTAGGGTTTTGCAGACTTAAGACTCACTCTGTCCATGTTTTATCACCTCAACTTCTACTTGGGCTTGCAGGGATAAAAATCAGAATAGATGTGAAAGGAAAAATGCTTTGAGCTTTTGAAGGAGAAGCTGTAAATAATGTGACTGATACTGCTGTCTTTCATTTATGCAATATTTTAAAATTTGAACTGCTCTTTTGTATGTACTATCTCTTTATTCTATCACAAGCTTTGTGAAGGGCAGCCCCAATTTCCCACAAGACACAGGAGGGAAAATGAAGGTATATAGCCGTCACAGTTTAACCTACATAATGAAAAAGTCATTACTAGGATATTGACTTTTGGTTTCCATTTTCTTGGCGATCCTCACGCATTAGCAACCTTTTTATGATCTTATCCTAGAAAAAGAGTCCTACCAATTGCTCAACGTATGAAGATAGCTCTAAAATGTCTGAAGTTGAACTTAAAAATTGAACTCCCAAGAAAGAAACTGAAAACACTTCATAATGCTTAAGGATACAGTGTCTTCCAAAACTAAGAAGATCCAACTGTCAATGCGAATGACACTCTTAAAGGCACCTCAGGGGATCAGGAGGAAGACAGTGAGCTGGAACCCAAGGGAGCAGAAGGAGGTGGACGGATTTGCATCCAGCACTCTTTGGAAGATACTGGTTAGGCTATTTATGCTCTCTGTAGATGATGAAGAGAGAGTAAGAATAGCAAGACAGAATAAAAAATGTGATGCATGAGCTCTGTCACATGTACATTTGCTATTTTATTATATTTAAAAGTGACTCCATCACCCTGGTTATTTTGCTTTCTCTTTTTGGTTTTTCTCCTCAGTGCCTGTCACCATCTAGTACCTGACATTACATAGCAATTTTATCAATTGTTTGCATAGTAGTATGTAAACATCACGCAGCTAGGCATTTCTGTCTGTTTCCTTTACTGTTGTTCTGGGCCATGTGCCTAGAATGATGCCAGGCAAGTCATTGGCAACAAATGAACAAATGAATGAACTTGCACAACAACCCTAAGGTGGTTAGGGTTGTTGTGCAAGTTCATTCATTTGTTCATGAAGCGTTTGCCACAATCACGGAGCTGCTAAGTGGTCAGTCCAGGGTGCACAGTAAGATTCACGTTGTCATTTGAACCATAGCTGTAGCTGCGCAGGGTGAAGAGGTCACCTCAGTTTATCTCAGTATGGTCCACTAGACATTCAAGTCACGCAACTAACGAACTGCCTTCCTTTCCAAGCTCTGCTCATTAAGCAACGTTCTGATTCTAATCGGGCTTCTCAGGCAAAAAAAAAAAAAAGAAAGAAAGAAAAGAAAAGAAAAAAAAAGTACATTGACTGGCCATCATGCCTGTCTGTTCTGCTTGGAAATTATAATTTATCTTGTTTAAACAAGGACAGGCAATCAATAATGCACACACATTCTGATATATCCACTTCTCTGATTCTGAATGGTGAATTCCTACCCCAGTCCATTCTGTTACCCTGATGGCATCTCGGCTCTGAGCCTGCAAAGGCTGGCAGCAGACCTGGGCTTTTGTCAACGAAGAGAGAACGTGGCTTGGGGCACTTGGGGCACTGTTCCAGAGGGACCATCTGCTGAGCTGTATGTCCACCTTTCCAGGTGGTAACCTGGTGTCGTCACTGCATTCTATTTTTAGCAAGGCAGTGTTAGGCCTATCGTTACCTGCTATAATTTGAGAATGACAATATGAACAAAAATTGTGAAATGAAGCTTACTGGTATCACATTGGCTTAGCTGGAGCACAAAAGCAAGCCACAGTTTTATTTCAGGCTACACACACAAGATTAAATTGGATTCTGTGAGCAAGTCAGACCATTTTCACACCTGAACACTAAAGGTTTGAGGAACAGAAAAAGCATAATGCCACTACAAAGAATGAAACATTAAATTGAGGCTAATTCCCGTAGCCAGGGTCCTAACAATATGCTCAGTGTAATACAAGAGGGTGGCTGTATTACCCAAACATGTAAGGGCTAAAGAATGGTTCCTATAACTCTAATTATATAAATCATTTTTTTCTGAAACTGTACGTTCTGTTCTTTGACACACTGTGTCTTTAAACTCCTAACCTAGCAATTTAAAAATATGTTAGAATTTTTATTAACTACACATGACACTGTAGAAATGTTCACAATTGTTTACCATTATAGACATGGGTTTACAGTTTTAAATCCTAAAATAAATTTTCTCCTCTGTGCTTTTACTGTAGGAGTAATAAAGTGGTGAAGAAGGTGTTTTCTGTGGAAAATAAACTGTGGGTAATATTTAAAGGAATAAAGTGCTTAAATTTTAAATTTGAAGCATTTAAAAGGCTTTAAATAGGATGATTGTTAATAATTATCCTATTTTATTAAGGCAGCTAAGGTGATCAAGCCCAAAAGCCAATGACTGTGCAAGGAAAACCTTTACACAAACACTACTTCCATAGCTGGTGCCTTCACAGGACCCATTTCTAATCCGATTATTTTTAAGTATCACAGCATTTCTCACATATTGTCAAGTTTGCCACAAAAAACTATAAATTACTTTAAACTAGTATGTAAAAATAATACATAAGATTTCTTTAAAAAGACAGAAGAGAAATCTGTTTTAAAGTAATTACCAGTTAAACATCCTTTTCGGATTGCTGACAGGTTTTCTGTGATTATGCAACAAATATTCTTATTTTGTGAAATCAATTTGTCTCCACATGAAATGGTGTTGCCTACTCCCCCAATCTCCTCTCAAACTTAAAAAAGACATTGCTCATGTGATGTGGAAAATGTGCTTTCTGCCAGCTTAATGGCTAATTATAGCAACAGGAGGGAGAAATAAGAAAATCCAACTAAATTGCAAAAAAAGTGATGAAAGGCTACATGAACTTTAACTACAACTTCACGCTTTGCACAGCCTTTTATTCCCAAAGCTTTGGTTGCCGATTCCCTTTGTTAATTTTGGTTTGATATTCTGACGCCTATAGTTATGTGTTTTATGGAAAGTGGGTTGAGATAATATTTCTATGTTTTGTTAGCAGAAATGTCTTTATGAGGAATCACCCAAGCGCAGTCTATCTCTGCTTTATCTTCAAAATAAAACACATTCTCTTGCTGTTGGAATGACTTAATACAATCTTCTCCACTGTTGTTTTATGATTTCTTTTACGATATGAAGATTAAAGAGGTGGCAAGACTTTTGTTTTTGTTGTTTGTTTGTTTGTTTTTTGTTTGGGGTATTAGCGGTTAAGCCCAGTATCTTTACACTTGCCTACATTTATATTCTCAGTACTTTTTATTTAGAAACAGAGTCATATTAAGTTGCCCAGATTGGGCTAAAACTTGTGATCCTTCTGTCTCCATCACTCAGAGAACTAGAATTACATGGCGAACCAACATAGCTGGCTAAAATTCGAGTTTTTAAGAGATTAAGCCCCTAGATATATCCAGTACAAGAAGGAACCACCCACTTGGTGGGGAAGGGAGTACTTTGCTTGAATAATCTTTTGAGAAGAACAATAAAAGTAACCTGTTGATTGGCTCCTCCTAAAAAGGATGATATATTAATAGTTCCAATAACCACAAGGAGAGAAAAGTCATTTTCTTCTTTCTGCTAATTTTAGAATAAATTTTACAGTTCTACAAAACCAGAATTATGATTTTTTTCCTACACAATGAATAGAAAAAACATCAGATGATTACTTGGTCCCACAGAAAATTACCCTGACACCCTTTGAACTGGTATTGATTTTTTAAAAAATGACAGTTAACTCTGGGTTTTGAAGATGACTCAAAACTTTAGCTTTTCTAAATTCTCAAACAATAAAGCAATTCTTGATCTACTGAATTCTACAGAGACTGTAGAGGCTTTCATTCTACAGAGATTGGATATACCCAATTTACAACCTTAGGTATATATTTTTATCTCCAAAGACCCTTAAGGCAATTGTGTAAAATACTGTATCGAAGACGGTTGTTGAAAAAACTGAAAGATTTCATGATCTAAAAAGTACACCAATGTCATTTAAATTGAACAAAATGATTCCTTACTTTTCACATACGTTTCGACCATCTTTCCAACAAGCTTCTTCAACAAACACTGCATGAAACAAGTGTTTTGTGCTTTGTCCCACAGAAGCAATTTAGCTCCCTGATTGATTTCTTCTCCAAGCTCACTTGCATTCTCCATACTCCGTATTTTCTCCTTTATTAAAGATATAATCTTAGCTTCGATTACATTCACGTCCCCCAAACTACTGAGAACAAGGGAGACGCACAGATGAAGATAGAGAAGGAGAAGATTTCGTGAAGCAGGTTGGTAATCAAGTACAAATACCCAACAAAAAATCATAATGCAGACAGGGAAAAAGAAAGGGAACAATGGAGTTATAGAAAGAGAAGAAATCTGGCAATATAGCCAAGCTAGACACAACCTTTGAAAAAAATAAGAATGAACAATAGAACAAATTACTTATTCTAGGAATACCTATTGTGTACACTATGATTTGAGTAGATCAAATAATTTGCCCATTCCCAGCTGGAGAGACTGTATTCAAGTGTGTGAGCCCATGTATCTGCCACTGTGGATACCCAGTTCTCCTTAGTGCCCTGCCTTTCATCAATAATATAAACGGATTTCTGTTTCTTGTACTTTACCAGAGAAGGAGTAAGAGAAAGGAGTTGGCTGACACGAGTTGTTCACTAAAATCCAACCCCAGTCTACCCTCCATTTTCCTAGCTAATTTTCCATGCAGACCAGAGGTAGGAACCTAATCATCACCAGACTTGTTACTTCCTGTAAGTAAATTTAGCAGGCGTTGTGGGTCTCTTTGAGGGTCACTGAATGAGTGGAACTTATAAGGAAGAAAGTCCCACTGATTCTCCAAGCTTGGAATGTGACTTCTTTACTACCAAGCTCTATCTTCCAACTATGTCTGGACATGCACTTTTAATTGCAGAACCACAGAACAGCAGCGTGCAAAAGGTCTTGTGATAGATTTAATTTAACGCCCTGATTTTCATCAAAGGAAGCGAGAGGGGGTTAAATAACCTGCCCAATCTCTCTAAATCTCTTATTTACTAATGCAGTTCTCTATGTCAAGGCCAATCTCGAATCCTTAGATCCCTCTGATCAGAGGATACACCTGACTGTATGCAGACAGAAGAATTATAGATCTTCAGAGAAATTACATCCCTATTAGAGGCTCTGGAATAGTTTTAAGTGTTAAAACAGGTTTTCATATTTCTTATTTTTTTTTTTTGACAGATAAGAACAATGAGAAAGGAAGAAAATCCCCTAGTCACAAAGCTAAGGTAGCCAAGCTGTTATATGAACTCAGCCACTCTAATACCTATGTTTTTGACTACGGTATGATTCTGCTGTTGCTATCACCTGCATTATTAGGCAGCCAAGCTAGGTCACTAAGGACCTTTCATCCCACAGTATTGGCCCATTCATTTGTTCACGCATTCGGTCAGCAAATATTGATGAAGCACTGCCATGTGCTGAAGTGTCTCTAGGGCCTGGTGATGCAACCGTGACCGTGACCGTAGAGAAGCTGCCGTCCTAATGCAGATCACGTTCAGGGGTGGGAGACAAACGATTGAGAAAAAAAAATGGTATGCTAGCTGTCAGAATGTTTCAGGGAAATAAAAAGAAAAAAGCGAGGTAAGAGATACAGAGTGATAGCGGGAGGAGGTGCACGTGTGTTGAAAAGGTGACCCGAGAAAACCTCTTTGAGCTGGTGACATTTAAGCAGAGGCTTGCAAAATGTGAGAGAATGTTCCGCTGTTGTGACTGTGAGAGGGGCAGACACAAAGGCCAGCAAGCGGAAGGGAGCTGGGCAGAGGGTGGAAACGGCAAGGCGGTGAGGCAGCCGAGCCTCTGTGTGGGGGAGGGCAGAGGACAGCAGGTGGCCGGGCTTGGGCTTGCGGGTCTGGACAAGATGTTTAGATTTGATTCTGTGCACAGGAGGAAGCCAGCCAAGGTTGGAAGCAGGAGAGGATAGATTCTGGTTTATGTTAAAAAATTGTCTCATTGTTCTCCGAGGAATGATCAGTAGAAGGACAAGCCTGAGAGCAAAAAGGTTCTCATAGAGGCACCTGCCTCCAACTAGAGGAGAGCTGAAGTGCCCTGGACTAGTGAGTTGGAAGTTTTAGGATTGTGGCGCAATTAAATACAGTATAAGAGATATTTGCTATGCTGTATAATCAGAGAGAGAAATGAGGAGTGTTCGTTTCCGGTTAAGATTTAAAACTTTCCTATGAACTATTTTAAAAAGCAACAAATTCGAGAGTAGAAAAGAGAGAATATATCTGATGTAGACCAAAGAATTTGACTGGTTTTGCCCCTGATTCCCAGGAGGAAGGCTCTGAAGTGCTTGGAATTTCTCAAGAGAAAGGAGCATCTTTGTTATTCCTGAGCCCTTTGTGTCAAGTCTGAGTTTAGGGTAGGAGCTGAGATGATTCAGGATGGGGCTGCTCACTAGGAAGACCAACTATGCCATTAGAGTTTTGGGTTTGAGTCAGTCTAGCTCTGGGGAGCGCAGGGGGCTGGAGACTGGGTTCAGTGATGCAGCCAGTGATTCAGTCAAGCTTTTGTCATGAAACCCAATAAAAACCCTGGACAGAGAAGCTTAGTGGTACTTCCTGGTTGTTAAACGCATTGCTGTGCCAGCAGGGCAAGGCGCCCAGATTCCACAGATAGGGCACAGAAGCTCTGTGCTCTATACCTACCCAGGGCTTGTCCTGTGCATCACTCCATTTGTCTCCTCATCGGCACCCTTCATAATCGATCTGTACCTGTGAATGCAGAGCTCCTTTGGATTCTGTGTCATTCTAGTGAATTACCCAGTGCGAAGGGGTCCTGGGAGCCCTTGAATTTGCAGCCAATGAGTCAAAAGTACAAGTGATCTGGGGACCCCCAAAGGGTAGCAGACCTAAGAAGCAAGGACCTCTTGATAGAGTTTGTCCCATGAGGAATTTCAAATATAAATAACTCCACCAAATAAGTAAATTAACCATGTTATTACCAGTCAGCAAACACGAGTTTTATGTAAGACCAATCTCCTTTGGTTTTCTCTTCTGAGTCTCAGTTTTGTTACATTCAGGCTCATGGAATCCCCACTCTCTGAGTGGCCTGCTGTCACCATAGGTGCAGTGAGCTGGCAACCAAAATCACCATTTCCCTGAATGTCAGGGGGTAAGAAACAACTGTTAATAATTCAGGCTGTGAAAATATTCTTCAGGTCACCCAAAGTCAAAATTTCAGGCACCCCTCCCCAAGCCCTTTTCTCCTAACTGGAGTCAGAAAACAGCTCTCTTAATTTATTTTTCATTTATGAATCAAGGAGTCAGAAAACTAATTCTGAAGGCCCTCTGAGGAATTATTTCTACTCTCTTTTTCAGTAGCTATTTCTTGAGGCCCTCTTGTCTCACAAATGTTTGACAAGAATCTAGTTCCCAAGGAAAACAACATAATAAAACAGTTAAACAATGCACAGGTAAATCATTTCAGGCAGAAGTAAGGGCTCTGGAGAAAATATGATTCTCTGCTCTTATAGGGGTCTCTTCCTTGCATGAGTTGAGCCAGGAAAGGGGGATTTTAATTTCTGAAGTGTATATTCCTAATGAAGAGAACAGCAGGGGTCTAAGTTGTCAGAACTGAAACCCATGTACGCACCAGAAGGATGGACACAGTGATAAAACCAGGTATGGGGTGAGGGAGTTGGGAGGCTACCAGGGCCTGCAGGTTTATGGGTAGTGACACTGAGTCAGATCTTTGCACCACAGGCAGCCCATTTTCCCTAGTCCTGGTCCCTCCCACTGCATTGTCCATTAGTACAAAGACCACTGATCTTTTCTCACCCTTTCAAATCTCCTGAGGAGTATATGACACCTCCTACAAATCCCCCCCCCCCAAATCACACAGTTCTTCTCCTGAAAAACCATCACCAGCAAGGTACACTGGCCCACACCTATAATCCCAGTACTCTAGGTGGCTGAGGAAGGAGGATTGTAAAGTTTGAGCCTAGCCTGGGCAACTCCGTGAGATCCTTTCTCAAAATTTGAGAAAAACTGAAGAAGAGGCCAGAGATACAGCTCAGTGTGAAAGCTCTGAGTTCAGTCTTTAAGACTGCCAAAACCCCAAACAGGACAAATATCATAGATCTCTGTCCTTTACTTGCAGGATCAGGTAAAAACTCCTTACCATGAGCAATTCCTAACCTAATCCGGGTGGTTTAGGCCCTCTTGGGGCCCTCAGTTACAATCATCTCTGCATTTCCCCAGGTTCAACTGTGTGGATTCAACCAACCGCAGATCGAAAATATTTGGAAAAATAGCTGCTGTACAGAATGAACATGTACAGACTTTCTTTTCTTGGCATTAGACTCCTTAAACACTTCATTCAGTATAACTAATTACAAAGCACTCCTGCTGTATTAAGTGTTACAAGTAATCTAGAGATGATTTAAAGCATATGGGGTGATATTTGTAGATTACATGCAAATGCTAGGTGAATTTATGTGAAGCGTTTGGACACCCATAGATTTCTGGATCTAAAGCAGGTTTTGGATACTGAGGGATAACTGTATTCATTGCTCATTTCCTTCACATGCCGTGTCTCTTCTTCCTAGCCTGGAGAACAGCTCCTCATCTGTTGTTCATCAAATGTCCCTGCCTGATGTTATCATCCAACCTGCGTGACCGGCTGTTATTGTCTCCCACCGGCCCCCAGATTCCTGAAGGCAGGGAACCTTTATTTGTACTTCCCTTGAGCGTCCAACTCTCAATAGATATAGCCATGGCAACTACCAAATAACAGTTACCGAAGAGAGAATTTCTTGAGCCTAGATATACTATCCTGTCTTTCAAATACTCCTACAAATTGTGGAATTTAGTGTAATACTTGCCATCTTGTCAGATGATATATAAACAATAACTTAATTAAGTTTCATAAAACCCCATAAATAGGAACGTTTCCTCATTTTACAGATGAAGAAACTGAGGCCCAGAGAGACAAAATGACAGGACCAAGGCTCCTGATGTCCCTAGTCTATGGCTAAAATACTATGTCTCACACACACTGTCCTTTCATTAAATCCCTCTCAACAGTCTAGATTCTTCTTTCATTTTTGGCTCTTGGGTACAAGGGAGTTATATATTAGAAAATAAAGTGAGACATTCGTTACATTGAAAGTAAGAATAAATTTTATTATCCCCGATATAATGAAGTATCTCTGCTGGCACTAGGTCTTTTCCTTCCAAAATGGTGATTTTTTTCAAACTGGATTTCACATTTCCAAATGGTTCTAGGCCCTCAGCACAGGAAACAGGAATCTTCCCCGCCCTGCTACACACCCGTGCAGCCTGAGACTAAAGACTTTCCAGCTCTCGGGCGGCTGCCAAAAACACAGGTGAATTTTTCTCTCAGAAGGGTTGGCTCTGGATCTTAAGAAAAATTCATGGTCTGTTTTGATTCCATGTGTCCTACTGAGAAAACTGTGGCACAGAGTTGTAATCTGTGGACTACAGATCACCAGAATTTAAGGCCAGATTCCAGCTGAGGTGGATCAAACCACACATCACCTTCCAGAAAGTGAAATGGAAACAGTCAACTTTGACCCCTCCAAAATCTCTGCTACAACTGCTTCCTATCTGTCAGATAAAAAAAAAAGTATGCCTAAAAAACTGATATAAAAAATATTTCACGTTTTAGAGTTAGCAGAATTTCAGAACTAGAGCAGAAGAGATTCTCATTGTGAACAAGGAACCGATGTCCATGGAGTTTATTTCTTCTCAGAGTCCCAGGCCTACTTGGCAGGAGCAGGACCAGAGGACTTTGCATCACAACTTTTCACATCAAGGGAGCTAAAAGGAAACTGACTGATTATCTCTTTGAAAAGGTGTGGCTACCTTTGCAATTAAACTACCTCTGAATTTGGCTATTTTTGAATTTCAGATTCTGGTGAATTAGAGTTTTATTTTTATGTAGAGCGTGTTTGAAATGCTCCTTAAGAATCCCACAGAATAAGATAAACACTTGGAAATTTTTCTTCAGAGTTAATAATTATCGTACGAACATTAGGAAACACAGAGAATAAGAATATGATTTCTAATTCAAAAATGAGTGCTTATCCTGCATTTTTTTTCAAAAGTTAGAAGAAATAAAAAAGTTGATTTTATAAGGGTAAAATGCTACAAGTCGTTCACTGAGGGACCCTAAAATGTATTCTTTGGAACGTGATCTAAATATCCCCTGATGCTCCTATTATTTAGCCTAGAAGAAGGCAGATGTTGTTTCCGGTATGAAGCTGTAGCTAGATAAGGTATGTTCTTAGATAATTATGTGCTGACTCCATATAAATGTCCACTGCTTCCTTTCACAGGACATCTGTCCCTGAGTCCTCTCTGATATATGCCACATGACATCACATCACATGTGTTTGTGATAAGACCTGCCCTAAAATCACTTGTAAAATACAGATGGATTCAGTGCTCCCAGTGATTCAAATACAGAAGAGAAACATGTACAAACAAAAAGATATATATATATATTTAAGCAAGCTCCTGATGTCCAGTTTGACAAATGCTAAACAAATTTGGGTTTGGTTCAGACAATATATTAAGACCCCCCTGCCCAACCTTTGTCTTGGCAATAATTCTCACTGTTGAACTATGTTAAAATTGTGGTGACTCATTAAGAATCTGCCTTCTATCCTAAACAGGAAATGTGTGACAGAGCCTACCTGTTCTGATCTCCTCTGTTCCCCTTTCTAGCTAGTTTTCACTGAACAAATGTCTAAAAGTGACACTCTGCAGACTTGGTAGAATGCTTGAACATTTCATGTGTTAGGGATGATTCGCAATTGCAAAGTAGCATTTTTATTTAGCTATGTTATTTTAATGTTATTTTAATTAGCTAGATATTTTCAGTAGAGGTGGAACGACCAAACACTCGTTGAGCAATAAGCATGAGGCAGACACCTTGGCAAGCAGCAGGATATATGTGACTTTGTGTAATCCACACAGGAATTCTAGTAAAAAGCAGTATCATCACCATTTACAGATGAGGAAACAGAGGCAGGGGGCTGAGGTAATTTACTTAGATGTTATTATGTCAAAACACCTTGATCTCTAAATCTCATAAAACTAGCAGATTATACCAACATGATATTAAATAACTGATCTCCAAAACACAAATCCAGAATTGCTTTTGCAAAAGTCAGAAATTATTTTTCAGGATTTTTTATAGATAATATTAATCCCAAATCCTGTGGAAATTAGCTTGCCTGATAACCTTACTTAACGCAAGAGTAGCATTTCAACTTAATTGTCTTTTTAGCTAATTATTTATAAGGTAGCCCGGGCTATGATAGTCTGTCTATCAGGAATCATTAGACAGCAGCCCTGTGGCTTTACTGTATATAGTTCTCATCCCCCCAATTTACATTTTGATGGCATCTGTTACTCTCTGGAAGAAAGCCAGAGTTTCTGAGTAAAATGTACCGGTCCTAACAATGTGGACATTATTATTCCAGAAAGCCAACTGAGAATTCAACAAGATCTTACAGTAATGACTAGAACTGGGAAACAAGAATTTTCTTCAGCACAGGAAGGAAGGAATCTTTTTATTAAAGTTATGAGAATCAGAGATGTGAACATCCCTTTATAAGCTTAAGATAAATGACATTAGAGTGGACCATTACTTCATACGGCTTCTGTGGACTGAACAGATCCAGCTCATTTTGCTCTAAACACTTGAGGTAGCAGCATAATTTCATATAAAAAGTTATTAATCAATGTTGGATCTAAAGCTATCCGTAAACTGACCACACCACTCCTAGGTTCACCGGCTAATGAAAAGATAAAATCCTCTCTCAGACTTGTCCTATGAGCCTTGTTTTTCTCTTCTCTGGTTCTGCTTTCTAATGAGTTAAATCTGGTTGATAGATCTGACATCATTATCATCATTATTATTAAATTAACAGTTGTGTCTGTGCCCTTCTAAATCCAAGGGCAAGTTTCCTGTGATTCACTCACTTTGCATGATCTCCCCTGGATAATCTTAAGCAAATCTGTGATTTCAACTGTCAAGTATACTAGAGTGACTTAAGAATCTTTGAGACCATTTAACAAATCATTTACTATATACCAGGCATTGTTCTATGCTCTGTGAATGCTCTAAGTAGACAAAAGAGACCAAATTTTTATCTTTGCAGTCATAGTTGAACTTTTCTAATGGATTGTCCATCCAAACTCTAGACTCATGTAGTCAGTTTCTTTCTGGACTCTGTAAACTAGCCGATCACATTGGTCTAACTGTTGTGTAACTCTTACTTTTCCCCACTGTTTAAGCCTCTCCATTCCCCAGTGAAATGACCTTCCCCTTAGCTTCCTTAAACTCTACCTGACTTTTTCATATCTGTCATTTCTTTTCAGTTTCCAACGGCATGTCCTCAGAATCATCTCTCATTGTTGTTGCTGGATAATGATATCATCTTTCTTTCTCTGCCTTTAGAATGGGCCCCTTGAAATGGTTTCTTATCCTGCCATGGAACAGACTTCCTAACACGCAACCCTGACTCTGTCGCCTTGGTTTACTATCTCTGGAGGGCTTTCTTTAGCTTTCAGGATAAAGTAAAAACTTCCAAGCACACCAGGCCCCTTGAGGCCTGGCCTCTCTCTCTTCCGGCTTTCTCCAGATATGTCTTTCTTCTTTATCGTCATTAGCTTGAGTACCCAGGTGTGACCCTCAGGCTCTAAGAGGTGGAGATCCTTCATCTTGCATCCATTACTTCAGCACAGTTTCCTCAAGGAAGTTAGAATAGCTGCCTCTGCTTTGAGCCCTTCGGCTAGCCCAGAAACACAGTCAGTACTAAACCTGTGTTGGTTGAACAAATATATTTTAAAAATGGGGAGGCAAGCGCAAAGGAACTAGCTCAGCAGCGCAAGCGCCTGCCTGCAAGTGTGAGGTCCTGAGTTTGATCACATTTTCCAGGCGCTTTAGAACGTATCTTCACTACTGTAGCTTAGACACTAATAACTTTCATTCCTGAGAATAGTAGAGATGAAAAAAGAGTTTTGCTCCTTGCAAAGAACTTCTCAGCTTTTGATCCCTACCTGAAAGCTCTTCTCCAGTCTAATTTACGTGTGGCTGCCTGAAGTCTGACCAGGAGACGGCTAAAATTACAGACTTTGTCCTAGAGAGATGTGGGTTTACGCCATGGCTTAAGTCCTTTTCTGCTCAGCACTTTGGATGAGCAACACATTTCTCTGAGCCTTGATTTATCTAAAATGGTGATAATGAAATAAGATGACATGCAAAGCTCCTGACACAGGTCATGCTTTCTTTTCCTCACAGTTTCTCTTTAAAACATACATTCTGCCTGGATCATTATGCGTTTTGTCAAAATCCTACTTTTTTAACATTGGGAATCGAACCCAGAGTGTTTGCACTGAGTTACATCGCTAGCCCATTACTTTTTTGTTTATTTCTTTGTTCGTTTGCTTTGAACTTGGAGACACAGTCTTACTAAGTCACCAAACTGCCCCCACTGGACTTGAATTTGTGGTCCATCTGCCTCAGCCTCCCAGAATGCTGAGATTACAGGCATGCACCCCCATGAGCTCAGCAGTCCTCTTCATTTTAAAGATCCCTCCCTTTTCATAATCTTCTCTGTGAAATTGTCCCTGATGTCTTCAGGCAGAAATAACTGTCCTCTCTTCTGTACCTCAGAGGCTGTCTTACATATTTTGTTTAACAAATCTGTGTTAAGTGCTTACTATGTACTGGGAACTAATTTAGGTGCTGGGAATACATCAGAGAACAAGACAGCCCTTTAAGTGGCCCAGTGGAGTATATGTTATACCAGTGAAGAAGAAAGACATTCATAAGTGTAGAAACTATAAGATAAGGTTTTAATCTAAATGCCAAAAATAGGACAGAATGATAAGAGGGGAGTCAGGGAAAGCTGTGAGGCATGGAAGAAGCCAGGGACCACGGTGACCAGTGGAAGGTACACATGTGCAGAGATGCTGACCAGGGGGAAAGGGAAGAAAAGGCCAAGGTGCCCGAATTAGTCAGGTAATGGAGGTGGATACAATCAGGTTGACTGGAGGTAGACTGCCCAAGGGATCCTGGGAAAAGTTTCCCTTCTATCCTCAGTGCCACGGAAGGGTCTTCCACATGCGTACATTTGTCTGAATGTTTTAAGATGGCCCTGGTGGCTGAGTGCATGTACATTATTCTACCACTCACTGGAGTTCTGACCTGCACTGTAGTGTCAGGAGCATATGTCCTTCCCATTCAATTGTGGTTGTGCAAGGCCAGGGAAGATGCTTTACTTTTGTCTTTATCAGTGTCTGGTGCATATTTAAATACTGGTCAAATTAAATCCAAACATCTTGCAGCTTCTTGCTTGCTTGCTTGCAATTGTAACTACATTTGTAATACTTCGAATCATTGTAGGATACACTCAGTGGCCAAGAGTCCTTTCTTCCTATTTGAATTCCTCTCAGGCCTCTCTGCCATGGCAGGGCTGTCATCTAACTTCCTGTCTCCTGGCCAGGTCTACTCCCTGCCCCGTGCACTGAATTTTTATAGGTCTCTTCTTCTGAAGCATGATGCGTGTTGTCAAGAGTACTGGCTACAGCTGGCCTTGTCTGCTCTCCGAGGAGTCACGGGCTCTTGCTTCCTGCACTGTGTAGGATTCAACGCGGACAGACTTTTATTACTACTTGTATGTGCCTGGAACAGTATGGACTGAACATCCCTTTGTATCAGCTCTGCCACTGGGCAAGTTACCCAATTGCTCCAAGCCTTGGTTTCCTTATGTGTGGACTGGGGATAATAATAATAACAGGATCTGCCTTCTGGAATTGTTAGAAGCCTCTGAAAGAGACTGTACACTTAGCACAGCACCCAGGACACAGTCAGGATGCATCTCATCATCCTTTGCATCTGCACCTGTGCTGCTGGTATGTATGATTTGATTCAACCCTTACTCCTCAAGGAAAGCACTGTTACATTCCGGACTAATTTTTAGCTGGTACCAGCTAAAGCCCCATATTCTAATGCCTGGTTTATTCCCTTACACTGAGGAATGACTAACAAAAGCTACTTTCTGGCATCTTAAACTCTATGGACAGTTACCTAGACACCAGCAGATCCTGTTTTTGACACAATAAGGAAGTAACCTAGAACTGACTGCTCCTCGCCAGCCTCTCACCTGCCTGCCTCGCCTTTATCCTCTGTCTCTCTGGGAAGCATCCGTGAAAAGCATTTCAACGCTACTTTCACCCTCACTTCTGGCTCTGAGGTCTAACGACCTACGCCATAGAGTCCAGTTTTCCAAAGGAAGCCTCTAGGCGCAGCCACACTAATACTCATCATCTTTGTCTCTCTTTTACAAACATGAAAGAGGATTAGAAAAGTGGGAACATGAATGGACAAGGGTGGGGATTCGTTGACCCCACGTATGAATATTAAACAGGAAATGAGAATAATGTAGAGTGTCACTCCCATAATGACAACGAAAACCAGAGCTAGGGAACTGAAACAGATTCCTCCGCAATGGAAGACACATGTCTGCACTTAAAAGGTGGAACGCGAAGGTGGTGGCCTTGTGCGTGTTTACACTGACTTCTCGTAATTGTGCGCTCTGAGCTGCAGAGACCCCCTTGGCTTGCCTTGATGGGTAAACATTTTAAAAAGCGTCTTATTAAGTTCTGAAGCCTTTAAAATCGGTTTTAGTTAAAAATTAAGCAGTTACATAATTGGTTTCATTAGACCCAATTACACAATTAGTGTAAATTAGAAATAATAGAATCCAAACATATAATTTCATAATTATGACACATAACAATAATGCAGAAATTAAGCTGGTGAATGGTGCTGAAGCAGCAGGGTGCATATAAATCTTAGATGATCTGATGTCTTCCACACGGAGCCCAAATGTCTCCCCCCCACCAGCAGTTACAGCTCAAAAATATGGCCTAACTAAACAAGGTTGATTTTGAGGTCTAGTTTCAGAAAACAACGTATGGGAAATTGCTAGTTCTTTTCCCTCCTTATGTGGCTAAAGTAATGAATGACTAGCTTTCTTTTTTATTTCATTAAAAGGGTGGCCTCTGTCTTTCAAAAGTCTTAACAGATTAGGGCAGGGAAGGATTGTTTCTTAAGGGGTGGGGATTGGTCTGAAAAACCCTCTGACCCGCATATCTGCCCTTCCACGGAGAGTAGCTTGGGGTACACACTTGAGGATTTGCGTGTGGGAGGGAAGTACAGGGCTGCAGAACACGCTAGAAAGAAGACCACAGAGGAATTAAAGTACCTCATTTATCAATTCAGGCACTCGATTGTTAATACTGCCTTCATTATACATGGTTCAGGAGTCATAACCCTTCCTGCAACCTCTTTATCTCCTGATTTTAAAGAAAGGAAAGGTAGCATTTGACTAATAAGCAGCTCATGTTCCAAGCTCTTGCAGTTATTTTTGATGTATCTTTGTATAAATTATGTCCGACAATCAGAGGGCTAAAAAGACTAATTCACTTGTTATTGTAGTTATTCTGTCAATAAATGTTTAGAGTTTCCTGAAGAGACTATTTTTTTAATTTATTATTATACATCAAACTTTCAGCACAGCTGTTATCACCCATTCAATGTTTTCTGAATTGTTTTTCATACATATTACAGATATTACCTGCCCTGGCACGACGCAGAACACAGAGCCTGATTCTGATTTTCCATACCTGGTTATGACCTTCGAGAAACTTCCAGTCATTTTGTGTGTTAAAGAAAGACTACTGGGGCTGGGGCTGTAGCTACATGGTAGACTATTTGCTTAGCATGGGCAAGGGCCTGGGTTTAAATCCAGCATCACAAAACAGACTACTATGTTAACAAAACTGAATTAAAGTTTTAGTTGATACCGTCCTGATGTTAGGAAGCAGTTAGGAGTTGAGTTGAATAAACAGAAGAGCTTAAACACGTAACACACTAATGGAGAAAACAGTCCCCAAAATATGATGGTCATGATGGGAGTGGAGACAGCCAGGGACTCAGTCACAAACCAGTGCCATCAGGACATTACGAGACAGCAACACGGTATCTGCCTTTACATGCAGCGCTGGTTTGGATCCCTCTGTTTGTCAAATTAAGTCGTAAATATCCTCAAAGAACCGTACCATCTCCCAGCAAATGAACACTGAAAACCTGAAAATGTGAGAGAAACAGCTAAAAGCCTTGGGCATTTTTGGTAATGATCTCTAATTTTGTTTGTTCCTCTTCAATCATTATCCTTCGGGTAATAAGAGAAGTACAGGGGCTCAGCGATGCTCAAAGGCCATTACTAGGCTAGGGGATTTATCCTTTTATATACTCTTTCCTCTGGTTGACTAGATTCTCTTTCACGACTTTTACTTTGCTGGATGTTTCTTCTTTTCCCTGGTTATTTTCTGTCTCCAATGCATACCAGCCCCAAACATTAATTCTCTTAACAAAGACCAAGCTTTGCTTGCCTAAAGAAAAGGCATTCCTGAAATATTTTAATGGACTTCCACCTTCCCTAACAATATACCAGAAGCTGTTTTGTGTTCATTCAAATGTTCACATTCTAGCTGTTAAACAGGTTGGTTCATAGTTAGAAGGAAAGGGTAAGGCAGTTTTAAATTGTGATGAATACTTCAGACTCTTGATTCTATTGCTAGATGGTTACAGAGGCACAGTATGTTTCCTAAAATTTTCATCCCTAGAAGCAACACTTTATTTACAAAGTGTGTTTAATAGATTTTGGCATAAATGTTAGTCATTGACATGCTAATGAAGTATGAAGTTGAAGCATTGGAAATGAAAACATACACAGAGCAAGAAACACTTCTCCCAAAACTTGCTATCATTTTGTTTTTCCCATTTAACCAAAAGGTAAGAGGCATTTTCCAAGGGCCCCAAGATACAAATCAGATTGACTTAAATACTGAAGCAGAATTCAGATGGATTCTCATTACCTTTTGTATAAATCCTTGCAGATAAAAACTATATCAATTATGAAGCATTTTAAATTTCTCTCAAAGCCACAAGCACCTAAATCAACTTGGTAAATGAACACATTTGTAAGGAGCAAAAATCAGAGTGGCAGGTTTCTTATTAAACTGTTAAACGCAATTACCTCTTGAGTAGAAGGGGAAAAAATCAGTCATTAAATTAAATTGTCAACTGTCAACTCTTATGTGTTCTAACATTGTCTCTCCCCAAGAGGATCACGATTCCAAAACCATCATCTCCACAGAGGCTGGAGTGGCAGAGTTTCTGGACTGGCTTTGTCAGCTACAGGATTATAGAAGATTTCCAAAAGGCTTGCTTCAGAAGATGAACAACTTTGTATGACAGTTTCTGTTTGCATCAGGCCTAAACTCACAACACCCCTTTTCCTCCTACCCATTAATATTCAGGACCAGAGTCCCTTCCTGTGGGTGTGTCAGGCAGGTGAGAACTTTGGGGTTGGAATAAGCTGGTGAGCTCTTAGCCCCTCTGCTGCGGTTCTGGAAAGAGTCTGATGGAGAAGGATGGGCAGAAACATGGATAAGTACTTAGACACTTAAAAATTCAAGCACAAGTGCTGGTAAAATGCTACTTTCAATGTGAAGGCTAAAGATGGGTCAAAATTTAATAAAATTTAACAGTAGTCTTCTCTTATGGGAAAAAGCCACTTAGCAATTTCTATATTACAGAAAGGCTTTGACTTGTCACTTCTGTCTGACATCTTCGCAACAGATCACGTTGAACTGTGACACTGAAATGCTCACCGCTTGATTTTTGACAAACTTCCCTCCCTTAGGCAGTGAGACCCAAAACAAGCAGTGCACCCCATGGGAGTGAAAGGGGAGGAATTGTCTAAAAAAGGGAGGCAGAGGATACTGTTAATGGGGTAACAAGATTTAAAATTTACATTATTCTCACCACTCTGCTTGGATGGATTGTGTGCTGTTCCAGTTTGTCTACTTACACTAGACTTGAGGACATGGTCAGCTATCC
>PVJX010016358.1:0-40439 GCA_004027295.1 Dolichotis patagonum | reverse complement strand
GCCCTTGCTTGCACTTCAGTCTCTGATAGCGGGCTGTAGAGGGCAGAAGCCTCTAGCCTGCATGCTCCAGAAGAACCCTAACCAACAAGAAAAGGGGCTGGGAATTACACTATACACTTGTATGGAAGGAACCAAAAACATGATGAGAGAGAGAAATAAGAAAAAGCTCCTAGCCCACAACCCTGAGAATATTGATCCAGGAGAGGTAAATATAAAAGAGATTGAGGGCAGCAAACATGCAACATCAAACACAGTGTCAGCAGACATAAATAGATATCTTCAGTACCACGTAAACAAGATCAAAACTGAAATATTAATTCAAATTAAACAAGAGATAAGTCGATTAATAAAAGAAAGGCTGGGCACCTCTCAAGAAGACACAGACAGAAGAATGGAGGAACACAAAAGGAGAGAAATGTTCAATGAAGAATATAAAGCAAACCTAGAATTCATGAAGCAGATTCAAAGAGATTACCAGAAAACTAAAAACTCCATAGAAAGTTGGAAAAACTGCTTGAAAGAAACCAAAGATAGACAAAGATAGACTATCAAAAATTGAACACAGGCTTGCAATGTGTGATCATGAAAGTGAAGCTCTCTTTAAAATAACAAGGGAGCATACAGTAACAATACAAAGGCTAGAGGAAGGCAAGAGGATCTATAACTTAAGAATAAAGCATGTGAATGAAGAAGCAGGAGTCAAAAACAGAAGAACTGCAAAGGCTATTGACACAAATTATTAAGGAAAACTTCCCAAACATAGAAAAAGGAAATGATACCCAGACATATGAAGCATACAGAATTCCAGCCACCTACAACCAAAACAGAGCTACACCCAGACATATAATAATCAAGATCCCAGAAATTCAATATAAGAAAGAATATTAAAAGCCATCAGAGAAAAGAAACAGATCACCTATAAAGGAAAACCCATCAAAATCATGGCAATTTCTCGACACAGACCATCAAGTCAAGAAGAGCTTGTAGCGAAGTAATTCAAGCTCTGAAGGAGAACAACCTCCAGCCCAGATTAGCAACCAACTGAAGCTGCTTCTACAGAGTTAAGACTGCCAAACTCCCTCTAGAAATTAATGGAGAATCAAGCTGCTTCCATGACAAAGAGGAACTGGGAGAATTTGTGACCACCAATCCAACTCTACAAAAAATACTGAAGGACATTTTAGAGAGAGAGAAAAAGAATACGAGCATTTCAGGAACAGTGGCAGAGAGGCCTCAGTGAACAGGGCAGATAGTGGAGTGGAACAGAAATATAGACAACCAATGGCAGAAAAATAGAATAGCAGAAATGAGTCAGAGAAGATTGGCTGTAATCTCTAGTATAGAGGGCCTCGAAATACTATCAGAGAGAAACACAGGCAGAGTAGATCAGGAGATAAGGTCCATTGAGATGCTCTATATAGGGAGGCAGTGGGACCCAAAACAAGCAGTGCACCCTATGGGAGTGAAAGGAGAGGAACTGTCTAAAAAAAGAAGGTAGAGGATATCATTAATGGGGTAACAAGATTTAAAACCTACATTATTCTCACCACTCTGCTTGGATGGATTACATGCTGTTCCAGTTTGTCTACTTACACTAGACTTGAGGACACGGTCAGCTATCCCAAAAATAGGAGGACATATTATGGTAATCATCCTTAATTTCCTATCAACTTAACCTGAAGCCCTGTATAACTTATACTGTCTTATTGTGACTGATCTTATTTGAATCTGGTTTGTTAGATTGCTATTTTGTATTGACTGATTTTATTCAAATCTGTTATGATTGATAGCATCAAGTCTAAGAGTGTGGGCAACAACACTGAAGATGACAAGATTCACTAAGATACCTACTCTGATTTGATTATTGCCTGCTTTTGAAGTCTTATAATGTCTCCAATGCTTCGTTTTTATTAATGTTGTTATATACTGCTGAGACATCATGGTAACCATTGTAGATCATCTTGTATTGTGGTTTTATATGACTTTTTGCTTCATGCTTTTCTAGGAATTGTTCTGTTTTGTCTTGCTTTGTTTTGTTTTTCCCTCTAATACAGAAAGGATAGATATACATGTAGAGACTCATGCATGTGTAGAGCTTATATACAGTTTACAAGAACCAACTATATAACGCATGTTGAAATGAACAACTACTTTGAAGAAAAAGAGACACTACAGTACCCAGTGCTGATTTCATAATGTCATGATGTGAAATCCAGCAATACTATCATTCTTTGTTCAAAGTGATTTAGGCTTGTTTTGTTTTGTTTAAGTTCAACACACCTGAAGGTATGGACAGCTGTTTTGAGGAGAATGAGAGACACTATGACAGCCATTCTTGGCTTCCCTATTGTCTGGTCTTGAAGACCTGAAATGCCTTCCTCGTCCTGTTCAGATCAGTTCCATACTATATTGTTTCGTGAGAATTCCCTGTATGTGACAATATGGACAACTATTTGGAAGAAAACCAGAGTCAATACGATAGAGAGTAAATATCTCTGTTTGTCTAGCTTTGAAATTTATGTGTCTTACATTACTCTCTTGTGACCTGCTTTGTTCTGTTTTGTTGTGTTTAATTTTACCCTTTTGACATAATTGCATGTATATTTGAGTGGGTAAGATGGATGACCACATTGCTGTTTTTGTCAGATTGTGGAGCAGAACTATTAACAGTCTCACTGTTTGAATATCTACTTTGCATGTTTTAATTTTGTAATTTGAACAACTATTTCCAAGAAGTCAGTATGTAATTTGTCAAGTAATGATTTCTTAGTGTTTTGTTGTTGTTGTTGTTGTTGTTCTTTTCCTTTATTCCTTGGAATTTGGTATTGTTGCTACCCTTTATTCTGTTTTATTTGGTTTGGTTTTTTTTTTTCTCTTTAAATAAAATTTAAAAAAAAGAAAAGAAAATCATGCTGCCCACATGTCCCATGGATGATTTATATTTACCAGTTGCAAGTTATATTTCTCAGAGATAATATATTATTGCTTTTAACAGGACATCCTGACAAACCCCCTGAACACCCTGCTATTATACTATTACCAATCATTCCCTCCCAACCATGATTTTTTCAGGTCTTCAATGGCCGGATTAGAGTTCTGAGTTTTACAACATCCTGGACAATCCCAAGGTGATCACAGGAGCCCAGAGTTGCAGGTGGGGTATTTAATGTAAACTTATAGTTAGAACCTTTCATAATTTTCTAAAATGATGACAACCTCCAAGTGAACAGAAGTTCACGCGTCTGTCAGTTCCTGCCTATGATAACAAGTGAAGATGGCAGGATCATTTTCAATCTCTTTCAAGAAGTTAGATATAGGGCTGGGGATACAGTTCGATGGCATAAGCACCTGCCTGGCAAGTGTAAGGTTGTGAGTTCAATCCCCAGTGCCAAAAAAAAAAGTTAGATATATTATTGCTATTTACATTTTACAGATGAGAAAACTAGGGGTCAAGAATAGGTATTCATCTTCCTACCATCCTACTGATGTCACAAATTCATCAAATTTGTGAATTTTTCTGTCAGTGATGATTCAATAAATAATAATAATGATAATAATAATAAATATGCAGCTTGAAGAATCAAGGCAGAAAGGACTGTATCCCAATGCAGACGTCAGAATTGATAATGCTATAAGAACCTTCACAGCTAGATTCCAAGGGTTCTTTCTTTCAGGTGCTCCATTTGAAAGATTCCAGCACTCACAGTTTCAAAGACTTGGACGCTTAGCAGATACTCCAAAATCTTGGCATAGCCTTTCTCATCTTTTTACAGCAAAAGTTCACAAACTCAGTCTCACAGGAGAATCATCTAGAGAGATTTTAACAAATACAAATGTTAAATTCTATACAATAGTCCAAAGAGATCCTGATTTAGTTCAAGTGGCCTGGGGCCCAGGCATTACATTAGGTAAAAGCCTTCAGGCAGCTCTTATAGGTAGCAGGGTTGAGAACCACTGGTCCACAGGTTTCCATGGCCCACAGCTACCATTAGTTCTCAGAAATGCTGCTCGTTCTCTCTTCTCTGTCTCTCCTGAGAGCTATCCCCTCAAATTTCCTCCTACAGTTTCTTCTATGAAGGCCTTCCTAAGCACATTCTCAATTGTCCCCAATTAATAAATACAATATTTTTCACAGGGAGCACTGAGAGGACAGTAGAGAAATGGAAATTCTGCATATTATTTATCACTGAAAACTTATTTACCACCCACAATAAGGTGAAATAAAGGATTTGAAAATTGTCTTATCTGGTTTTCAGCTGCTATGAGCACAGTCATATGGTTTTATATTCCTTTATTTAACTGCCTGTGAAGTTAATAAGTAGATGTAGTGCTGGGGTTGAGCTGGTTCAACTCTGAACTCAATATACAGCTTCTAAAGCAAAGAGCAATCGTTGCCTCTAAGATTGCAAAAATCCAATTAAGTATCACTTTCCCCTGCTGCTAGATAGACTTAGAGCCTGGAAGTAATGTTAGTGACACCACATGAACATTCAGGACAATCAACATGCTCCTTTAACTGAAATCACACCCTGGCCAGCAATTAAACAGAAAGTGCAAAAATTTTGGTGCAAACCCCTGGCTTTTAGTTGTCAAACAAAATACTTTGAAAGGCAGGGAGTGATGAGGCCAAGATAATAATTTTAATAAGAAATTATGTGCCATTATTCTGTTCTCGCTCAAAGAGGACATACTCAAAGTCAGCAAAACAGATTACAGATATTTTCCCCTAAAGATGTGTCTTTTGGGATCCACTGCCCCAATCTATGTGTCCTTCCATGTGTTTTCCTCAGTAATTAAGATATATGTGCTTGTCTGGGCTTTGGGAACAGCTGACAGACAGCTCAGCTGCCAACAAAGCACAAGTTGCCAAAGGCAGATGCTCAATGTTAGATGGTGCCCCAGGCAGTGCCAGGCTCTGAAACTACACCTGGGACCTCAGCAGACTACAAAGCAGGATGTTAAAATTAAACAGTTTCAAAAATACAAAAACTAGCATTTGATTTACACTGCCATCCTTACTTTAAAAGATGAGTGTAATAGGGCTTTCCCATGATTGAACAACTCCATCTAGTTCTTTCCCCTTGTCCTACCAGGCCCTCAAAGTCAAACCCCCAATATTCTTCAGGGATCTCTTTCCTCCACAGAATGATGTTGGATTGTGTACCCTCAAAATTTGTTTTGAATCACTAACCCCCCAGTACCTTAGAATGTGGCAGTGTTGGAGATAGGGCTTTGAAAGAGATGATCACATTCAAACAAGGCCATTTGGATGGGCCCTAATGCAATGCAAGTGATGGTCTTATCAGAAGAGCTAAGACTCGAGTTGTGTGCACACAGAGAAAAGACAATAATGAGGACACAGCCAAAAAGTGACCATCCACAGGCCAAAGAGACAGGTATCAGGAGAAACCAAACTTTCAAAACCTTGACCTCAGGCTCCCAAATCCAGATCTGTGAGAAAATTTCTGTTGTTAACTGCTACCCAGTTTGTAGCATTTCATTAAGGTAGCCCTAGAAAACTAATACAATAGTCTCTTGTTGATATAAGTGAATATCATATGGATATACAAAGCTAAGAGTACTGACACACCTCATTGTTGAGGCAAACTGAGTACTCACCATCTGTATAGTTGGCCCTCTGCATCCCTAGGTTCCACATCAGTGGATTCAACCAACCGTGGATTAGAAATGTTTTTTAAAGAATTCACATCTGTACTGAACATATACAGATTTTTTTCTTGTCATTATTCCCTAATACTATAACAACTACTTACATAGCATTTACATTGTGTTGGGCATTATAATCTAGAGATGATTCGAAGTACACAGGACAATTGTGTAGATTATATGCAAATACCATGAGACCATTACTACACAGGACTTGTGCTTACATGAATCTTGGTATACATGGGACAGCCTGGAACCAGTCCTCTATGGCTGCTGAGGGAAGACTATACTATGCCAAATCATGGTAACTCCAGAGAAACTTAGAGAGAGTGCTAGCTCTGAAGAGAGCTAGTCTTCTCCCAGTGACCTCTTGAAACATATCTGTTCATAAATACAGTAATAAATTTCAGCCAGCCTTGAGAGGGGTTCTTGGGTATTTGCCAGAACTTGAAGAATCCAAACTCAGTCAAGAGAATAGACAAGGGAAATACTCCATCTGAGTTATAGGGTACTGAGAAGGAGCTCCACAGGCCTTACTTCACTCAAGGTTAAAAGTGAGATATAGCTGACAATCTCTGAGAATTCAAAGATAGAGTGTCCTAATGTTGTCAACCTTGAAACTCAGCTTGCAGTGTTGAAGACTGCATTGTAAGGCTAGCATTGTGGCAAAATGACTCCCACTGCGCAGGAGCATAACCAGGGCCTGAGAGAGGAGTCTCCCAGAAACCTGTCACACATAAGCCCAACTAGATCATTATTGATCACCTTTAAAAGTTATTTTGTTCCATGCTTATTTATCCATGTATGGAAGTATAAGCATTCATTTTGCTGATCTGTGAGATCAGCAAAGTTGAAAGTTGGATTTTCTTTCTAGAAGTTTACTTCACATGAGGCCTTCTTTGCATTCCTTTCCCAGAAGGTTGAAGAAGGAAGTTCTTCCTTCTTTTCAACAATCTTTTCAACAATACACTCTTCTGAAAACTCTCCATTTCAGCGAGGTATTATGATTTGGATCTGCAGTGGCCAAAGGCTCAGGTGTTAAAGGCTTGGTCCCCCACCTGTGGCACTATTTGGAGGCGGTGGAAGCTTTAGAAATGGGGCCTAAGAAAAGGAGTTAAGTAATTAGGAGCATGTTATTGAAGAGAACAATGGGATACCTGCCCCTTTCTGTCTCTCAGTGGTTTGCTTCCCAACCACCATGAGGTGAGCAGCTTTTTTCCATCATGTTCTCCTTGCTGTGACATACTGCTTTGCCACAGGCCAAAAAGCAACTGAGCCAATTAACCATAGACTGATACTTCTGAAGCCAAGTGTCAAAATAAATCTTTCCTCCCTTTAAGCTGCTTATCTCAGGTATTTTGTCACAGTGATAGAAGGGTGCCTAAATTCTTTGAAAAACTTTTTTGCTGTTGTATAATGTTCTTTTTTATTCAAGTGCCTCTTATGTGTTTGTTGGAATCTCAGGGTGACACCTGATTCTCACTGCTTTACAGTTTCATCATTACCAGTTTAAAGTCTGGCAGCAAAGAGAGGAATACCTCTGCAAACTGTCACACAATGGTATCTCATCACTCACTTGATCTGATTTATTCTTTTCTCACTTCACAAGGCTCCTGACAAATCCTTCTCAAAGTTGGATGGCTTTTCTTAACAGATTTGTCCTCAATTTTTAAAACTCTCTGTCCTTTGATCTATTAGTCTTCTAGTCAATACATACCATTCATTAAATACATTGTCAGTTTAACTAGATATGTACTTTTTAATTGTTATGTAAAAATTGTGTTTGTAGGAGGAGTTACCCTATTTGTCTAGGACACATAAAATCTTCATCCCACTTTTCTTAAATTTTTCACAGTTGTTATAATTTAGATACATGGTAAGATTTATTTGACTTGATAATGTGAGGTTTTAAAAAAGTGAGAATTACTATTGTGGTCATTCTACATGAAGTAACTGAGGGATCACCAAAAGGAATTCTTTTGAAGGGTTAGCAAATCCAGAATTCAGATCCAGACAGTGATAGCAAAGCCTGAATTGTGAACCTGTAGCCTACATAATGAGGATGTTTAAATGATTAGATCAACTAACTATTAATTAGGAATTTCCCAGACACACAATACAAGATCATCTTAAGGTGACCCAAGAGGCATGACTGAAAGTTCCTGAACAAATAAAAAGCAAAACAGAAGAGCAATAAATATTATCACAAATTACATATTCTATTGTTTCAAAAATATTATAATATATATGCTAATTTGTTTTACTTATACTTCTAGTTTATCTTAGCTCATTGAAAAGAATTTTTGGGTTATTATGAGTTAGTTTCTTTTATTTAAGAATCTTTTATTTTTTAATTTTTTTTACAATTTTTTTTTAATTTAAAGAGAAAAAAAAACCAAGCAAACAAAACAGAAAGAGGGTAGCAACAATACAGAATTCCAAAGGGGAAAGAAAAAAAAAAGAACAACAACCACAACAAAAAAAACAAAAACAAAAACACTAAGAAATCACCACTTGATAAGTTACATACTGTCATCATTGGAAATAGTTGTTCAAGTTACAAAATTAAAGCATACAAAGTAGACAATCAAACAGTGAGACTGTTAACAGTTCTGCTCAACATTTTAACAAAAACAGTAATACAGTCATCTATCTTACACACTTAAACACACATGCAGTTATATCCTTTAGAGCACTTTCTTTTCCTCTCTTTTTTACAGTAGCAATTACACATTTTGGGTTTTATTACTCCTACAGTTCTTATTACTTTTTACACTAGAGATACAATGTGATATTTATAAATATGAAGAATCTTTTATATTTTAAGAGAATAAAAGCAAGCAGAATAAAGCCAATCAAAACAAAACACTGAAAGCAATATAGGACTTCAAAACAAGGTAATAGGAAATCAAAAATGGCTACCATAATATGTCTTGTTATCTTCATATAGCTGCCCATGCCATCAGATATAATAAAATCAAACCAAACTAAACAGAATAATACCAATCAAAACAAAACAATGAAAATGATATAGGACTTTAAAACAAACTAATAGGGAATTAACAATGGTTACCACCTTCCCTTATAGATGTTTCCTCCCCTTTCACTTTCACAATGTCTATTGAACATTTTGGATCTCACTAATTTCTTCAATTTTTTATACTAGGGAGATAACACAATGCTCACATATATGAGTGAGTCATATGTGAGTCTGCACCATTTCACCCAAGAGCATGACCGTAAGTTGCATCAATTTACCTACCTTTCTTTGCAGTTCAGTAGCTTTCCATTGTATAAAAATGCCATATCTTTCTTATCTGTTCTGCAGTCAATGGACAAGCTATCTCTGCTTTTTTTCTGGTTCCCTGTCACATGGAGCATTGTTGTCTCACCTTTGACTTTCAACCTATGAATTTCCCTCTAAGTTAATGTGTTTCTTGTATACTGCATATTAATAGATCTTGTTTCTTGATCCACTCTGCCTGTGCTTCTTTTTATTGGTGAATCGAGGCCATCCACATTAATGGTAATGGCTGACATGCACTAGTTAATCTCTTTCATGCTTTTTTCCTGCTGTTGGCTCTCTACTTTTCCCTTCTATTTAATTGTCTGCTCCATTTGGTGATCTCACTTTGCTGCTGTTTCTGGGACCATGGTGATTTTGATCTCTCTCTAGAATGTGCTTTAGTGTTCTTTGTAGGGTTGGTTTGGTAGCCATGAACGCATTCCATTGTTCTTTGTCAAGGAAGTATCTTGTTTCTACATCAATTTTGAAAGATAGTTTTGCAGGGTACATCAATCTGGGTAAAGAGTTGTTTTCTTTCAGGACTTGAAATAAATTCACTCCAAGTTCTTCTTAACTTGATGGTATGTGTTGAGAAGTCTGTTATGATTCTGATGAGTTTTCCTTTAAAAGTGATCTGTTTCTTTCTCTAACAGCTTTTAATACTATGTTCCTGTGCTGAATTTCTGGGATCTTGATTATTATATGTCTTGGTATAGATTTATTTTGGTTATGGCTAATTGGAGTTCTATCTGCCTCACTTATCTGGATGTCAGGTCCTTTTCTCATGCTTGGGAAATTCTCAGCAATTAATTCTGTAGTCTTTTTATATCATTTGTGTTGACTCCTGCTTTTTCACTGACACCTATCATTCATAAATTATTTTTCTTTGTGTCATCTTGCAGCCATTGAATTATTTCCTGGGTTCTTGTTATTTTTAAGAGACATTTCCCTTTATAATCGCTAGCTGCTTTACTGTTTTCAAGGTCTGAAAGTCTATCTTCAGTTTCTTTCAAGTGGTTTTTGCCAGATTTCAGTGGAGTTTTTAATTTCCCAGATATCTCTTTGAGAATGTTTCATACATTCCAGTTCTTCTCTATACTATTTATTCAAGGTTTCCTTCATTCTCCTATGCTCCTTTTTCTTTCTATCTGTATCTGCTTTAGATATGATCAGTAACCCTTTTATTATGTTTGTCATTTTGTCTTCTACCTGAGATATTTCTGATCTGATTTCTTTTACAGCCCCATGAAGAAGTTTCTTTACTTCAGTTGCCATCATCCCAGAAATTTCAGATGTACAAGTTCTGCTTTCTTCCATGTCCATGTCTCCTGGACTTGTTCTGTTTGGGCTGGAGGCCAGAGATCACCTTTTGCTCCTTCACCTTGACATTTTCCTGGGTTCCTCAGGACAAGCAGGTTGTGGGGTCCCAGGTGCTTCCCATGTTGGCTACCTGTCCACAGTGTAGGGGGATGGGTTAGGCACCTGGGTTTCTCCTAACCCAGGTCCACCAAGTGGCAGTGGGGTGTAGGGTGGGCTTCTTGAGACACTCACAGCTTCTCCAAAGTGTGGCTGGTTGGTTCTTCTGGCTCACACTGGCTACCCACAGAACAGTACCAATGGCAACTGGAGTGCTTGCAGAGGTTAGACTGGCTGCTTCTCCCTTTGTAAGAATATTTTTGGTTTACATTTTGTACTCTGAGTAACTACTTTGAAGATAACAAAGTAGTTATCTAAGTATTAACTGTCATTGTTTTATTATTTTATTATGAAATTTTATTTTTTCATAAAATAAAAAAGTAAAGTTTTACTTATTTTGTCTTCTAACAGATTGTTTCTGTTTTAACAGTTATATCTTTGATCCATTTTGATTTTATTTTAATGCATGGTAACAGATATGGGACTAGATTTAATCTTCTGTATGTGAAGAGCCAGTTTTCCCAGCACTAATTATTAAAAAGGCTAGCTTTCCTCCAGGGTATGATTTTGGTCCTTTTGTCAAAGATCAAATAATTGAAGGCACTTGGATTGTTTCTATAGTCTCTATTCTGTTCTATTGATCCGCAAATCTGTTTTTATGCTAGTACCATGCTGTTTTTGCAATGCTAGCTTTTTAATATAGTTTCAAATCTGAGCCTGGGATGCCTCTTACTTTGCTTTTGCTGCCCAGGATTGAGTTTGCTATTCTGGGTCTCTTTCAGTTTCATAAGAATTTTAGGATTGTTTTCTCCAGTTCTGTGAAGAATGACATTACTATTTTGATTGCAATTATGTCTATAAATATTTTGGAAGTATGGCCACTTTGACTATAATGTTTCTACCTATCCAGAAACAGGGAATATCTTTCCATCTTCTGTTGTTCTCTTCGATATCCCTTTTCAAAGTACCAAGTTTTCATTGTGGAGGTCTTTCTCTTACTTGATTAGGTTAATTCTTAACTTTTCTGGTGCTAATGTGAATAGTATTTTTTCCTATTTTCTTTTTCAGTGAGTTCATTATTGATGTATAGGAATACTTTTGATTTTTGTGCTTTGATTTTTTATCCTGCTATGTTACCTTGCTGGATTTGGCTGTTAATTCTAGGACTCTTTTGGTAGGATTTTTTGGGACTTCTTCATTTGGGTCATTTTGTCTATGAATAATGATAATTTAACTCTTCTTGACCTATATATTTTGCTTTTTTTTCTTGCCTAATTATTCTTCCTACTGTTTTGAATATGATATTGATCAGGAGTGATGATGGTGGTCATCCTTGTCTTATTCCAGATTTTAGAGGAAAAGCTTTCATTTTTTTATATTTTATATGATGTTGACAATAGGTTTTGTTGTAAATGACTTTTGTTTTGATGCAAGGTCTCATTGTGTTGTTTAGGCTGACCTTGAACTCTCTATGTAACCTAGGCTGGCCTCAAACTCAGTGATCCTCGTATCTCAACCTCCTAAGTTCTGGATTCACAGTCATGCACCACTATGTCCAGCTGTAAATGCTTTTATCAGCTGAGATAAACTCCTCTATGTTCTTCAGAGTTTTTAGAATATTCATGTTGGATTTTTCAAAGAACTTTTTTGTGTCTATTGAGATGACCATGTGATTTTTGTCCTTGCTTCTGTTTATGTAATTATCACATTTATTGATTTGTGTATATTGAACTATCCCTGCAAGCCTGAGATCAATGCTACATCATCTTTTTGATGATTTATTGCATTCTATCTGCTAATATCTTGGTGCTCCATATTCATTAAAGAGGTTGGCCTATAATTCTCTTATTTGTTTGGATTCTTGTCTGGTTTTAGACTCAGGATAAAGTTAACTTCCAATAATGGCTGTGTGAGTATGCCTTCTTGTTCAATTTTATTAAAGAGTCTGAGAAGCATTGATGCTAGATCTTCCCTGAAGTTCTTATAGAATTCAACAGTGAATCCATTCAGACCTGAGCTTTCTTTAATTGGTATCATTTTTATTATTGCTTCAATTTTATTTGCTGTTATTGGATTATTTGGGGTTTTTATATATTTTTGGTTCAGTTTTGGTAATTCATATGTATCTTGTATTCATATGTATCTACCTGTTTCTTCTGAATTCTCCAATTTAAAAATAGTTGCTAATTCCCTTCTAAATTCTAGCAGTGCCCATTTTGATTTTATATTTTAATTCCTAACTGTATTGATCTGGGTCTTTTCTTTCCTTTTTTGGTAAAATTATTCTCTTGAAGAACCAGATCTTTGATTCACTGATTCTTTGCATATTTTAGTTTTAATTTCATAGATTTCTGCTCTTTAAAATTATAAATGATCTATATAATTTCCTCCCATATATATCTTTTATATGATGAGTATGCATTGTTTTGGAGAAAGGAATAAAATGAAAAATCAATGTTTTACTAAATATTATACATTTTCAACATGACTTTTACACTCATGTATGAGGTGCAATTAAAATGTAAAATGAATGCTTACATTTTAAAATGTTATTACAATAAAGACACATTGTCATTAATCCCCCTCAAAATACTTCCCCTCACTTCATACATGCTTATCCCATCATTCTTGCCACTTCCTGAAATAGTTCTGGAAGTCCTCTTTCATGAGTGTCTTTGTCAAGTATGATGAAGAAATAAGGTGAATTTTGCTAAGGAGTGCCATCCAACAGAAAGGCAGCCTCATAAAAATTTCACAGTGTGTTCTCACCCACTTAATTCACTGGATCTGGTTCCATACAATTCTGGCTTTTCCCAATGTCCAAATGACTGTAAAAGGTAAACACATCAAAGACATCAAGGCAGCCACAACAGTGAATCCAAACACACTCACGTGAAAAGACTTGTAGAACTGCTGCAGAAAGTAGCAAGAATGATGATATAAGTGTATTTGAAATGAGGGGAATATTTTCAGGTAGACTAATGGTAATATGTCCTTTAGCATGATTACTTTTTTAGAATTTAAACATTCACTATATCTTTCAAATTCATCTTATATTTCCCACCTTTTTTCCCCACCACTCCAATTTTTCTTTTCTGTGCTCATAAGTCATATGAAGTAAGACCTGAGTCCACACTGGTCTTTTGCGGCATAAAGCACTTATCCTCTGCTGTGTTTCTGAGATACTCTGGGATTCCCTCAAGCAAGCAGAGTGATGGAAGTCTCCATCACTCTGCTGAAAGTATACATGTCTTTAAAAATATCAGTCCATGTCATCACACCTTGTTTAACAAGATTGTTTCATTTTCAAGCCCTGTTGTTGATTGAGAGTTTGTATTCTACAGTCACAGATCTATGTTGAATCTGAGCTATATGAATTTGGGCAAGTTAATGACCCTTTAAGTTGCCTCCCTAACAGGCAAAATGAGATTAAGAAGAAAAGCTACCCGGGGTGGAGTTTACTAATACTGAGCTTCGTGGGTTTCAGTCCTTTGCTCTGCCTCTACAGTGCTATGTGATCTGGAATACACCATGGCCTCTCTGAACTTCAGCTTCCCCACCAATAACTGCAGGATGATAATAATAAACCTTTCCTTTCCCATCTTTGTGTGAGGACCAATTGGGGTAGCATATGAAAACACCAAAGGGCTATAAAAATGTCATTATTTTTATAGGAGTTTCTGTTTCTTTCTGTCATGCCTGATCCATTCAGTCCCATGATGATGTGGTAACTAACAGCCGGATTGCACTGCCTCAGGTTCAGGGAAGCAAGAGGATCTAGAGCTTCCAGCTACCCCCATCACTGTCAAAACGAAGGAGTGACTTTGGCAGCATTTCAGCCCTATGATGAGTGTTGAGACCCAGGAACCTGGCAAGACACAGCCATCCAGGCAGGCCCCTGAGGTGACTGCTGAATTCTATGGCTTTTAAATAGAAAACCACACAGCTCTGCCCAGACGACAGTGCTGCCACAGTGGGTGTGGATATAACTCCTCCACACTTGGGAGCTTTAAAATGTCATACTTCTACAGCTCTCTAAATCAAAGAGAAGTTGCTCTGAACATTCACCCACCAGGTACTGGCAGGAAATTCAATCTATGTCACTATAGCGACACCTTCCTGCCCTCTGCAGGGCCTTGCAAGATTTCTGACTAACAGGGCCCCATTGAAACGCCGTGGGTCTCAAACCAAAGTAATTTCTGCTCCCTGAAGTTGCAGCTCAGTCTTGGCCTCCAGCTTCAAATTGGATTCTGTTCTGGATGAACTCAAAGAGCCCCCTGGCATGGGTGATATGGAACATGAGACCATGGAGTTAGCAGTGTAAATAAACTTAGTTGTTTTCTACAAAGAGCTGTGCAGGATGGCAGAAACACGGGGAATTCTGACAGGCAGAGGCCAGGCAACAACCACAGACAGCTCCTCCATCCAGCAAAACTACACTTTCCCTACATTCTAGTATCTGTTAAAGAATTACATTGTGGCCAGCGGGGAAGGGGGCTTGATCTTTCTGGGCAGGGGAAGGTGACTTGTGGTTAAACTTGAGCAATTTGTAAAAGGGCTATTTGTAAAGCACATTTGTGTCACATCTTTGAAAAGGGATACAGATTTTGTTCAGTAAAATGTTCAGAATCTGCCATTTTATTGAGAGTAAATCTTTCTCTGTCAGTTTATATAATGTGAGGCTTTGTCTGTTTCAGTGTTTGTGAGAAAGGATTGCCATCTCAGACAAACAAAACTCCCCTAAAGACCAATATCTTGGAATTTGTGATTTCCCCAGATTCAGAAGATCATGTTTATATCACTGTAAAATTGAAATTTAAGTTATATATAAGCTTCCTAGCTGTCTCCTTGGCTTGCTTTCCCATCAGACAACTTCCCTAGACAGCTATAATTCAGACCCTATCATTCCACACTTCAATAGCCTACCAGACTCTTAGAAGAAAACCCAGAGGTGGCACCTTTTTCCTCACCAACTTTACCCCTTGCTGTGTCCTTCCCCAAACTCTATGTATTGCTCCAGAAATTTATTACAGCTTCCATGTACTCCCACCAACATTCAGGGACACTTCTGCCCTGAGAACTTTGTACTTGTTCCTGTGGCCTAAAATGTTATTGCTGCAGACAACCACATGGTTTCTGCTTCACTTTAGTCAAGTCTTTACCAAGGTGGCAACATCTCAGTGTGGCCTTTCCTCAGTGTGACTCTTTCTAAATATCAACTAATATCTCTCTCTCTCTCTCTCTCTCTCTCTCTCTCTCTCTCTCTCTCTCTCTCTTTCTCTCTCTCTTCCTCCTCCCTTGGCATTATCACCAGCTACCATACAGTATAAGGGAAGATCAAATATGGTGAATGTTTAAATTTTAAAAATATATTACAGCCAGGCATGAAAGTGCACACCTGTAATCCCAGCACTCAGGCAAGAGGATCACTGTGAGTTTGAGGCAAGCCTAGACTACATAATGAGTTCACGGCCAGCCCAAACTACAAATCAACATCCTGTGAAAGAAAGAAAGAAAGAAAGAAGAAAGAAAGAAAGAAAGAAAGAAAGAAAGAAAGAAAGAAAGAAAGAAGAAAGAAAGAAAAAGAAAGAAAGAAAGAAAAGAAAAAATGCATTACAGTAAAAGATGCAAAACCATTAATCCCTCTTAAAATATTCCTCTTGCTTCAGATACACTTATCACATCATTCTTGCCACTTTCTGAAGCAGTTCTAGGAGTCCTCTTTCTTGAGTATCTTTACAAGGTATGCTCAAACATATGGTGAGCATTGCTGCCAAGTGCATTCCAATGGAAAGTTAGGCTTGTTAAAATATTTTACACTATGTCCTCATCCACCTTATTCAGCAGGCCTGGCACCATGCAACTTCTAGCTCTTCCCCAAAGTTAAAGTGACATGAAAAGTATATGTTTTAAATCAATTCAGTCACTGAGGCAATCACAACAGCACAACTAAAGACACTCATGAAAAAGAACTTCCATAACTACCTCGGGGGTGGCAAGAATGATGGAATATTCAAAGGGAAGGGAATATTAGAGGTGAATTAATGTGTCTTTTACTGTAGTAACTGTTTTAAATGTAAACATTCATTGTATTTTGAATCGTATCTCATATATCTTATATATTAGTCTTGCTTATTTTGCTCACTATTGTATTCTCAGCACCCACCAAAGTACTTGGCAGATAGTAGTTACTCAACATGTATTTATTAAATCACTCAGATCCCACTCAAATGTTACCTCCTCTAAGAGGACTTCTCAGACATCTCTAGTTAAAGCAGATCATTATCTACCCATATAGAATATTTTAGAACCTTTGTAGCACTTACTTGTACTTGGATTATATTATTTGTTTGTATATAAACTAACAGATTGTATCATCTTCCTAAAATGTTGCTGGACAGGAGCTTTGTCCCCCTTATTCACAGCCATATCTTTAACACCCAGAATAATTCTGGTCATGTTAGAACACTCAATACACTTATAATGAATGATAAAATCAACAAAGGAGAAAAGATCTAAATAGCTAAACAAGTCTTCCTTTTGATTAAAGTTGTTGGAGATAAAACAAGAAATTTAGGGAAGAAGTTAAATTGACTGGTCATATTTCACTTATATTCACAGAAAACTGAAGACCCCACTCCAAGGACCCCATTTTCCTAATAGATAAATTGCGATAACTGCACTAGGTACAAAATGACAGGCCCTTCTAGTTTAAATACATATTCAAAATCCTTGTGAACCTACACTGCAGCAAAAAAAGATAAATAGTGTCTTAGATACTTTTCTCATCGCTGAGACAAAATACCTGACACCCAAAAGTAAATGGAGAAAGGTTTATTTGGCTCCATTTTGTAGAAGTTTCAGTCCATAGTCAGCTAGCTCCAAGCCAGGGTGGCATGGCAGAGGGACATCACAGAGAAAAAACAGTCCACACAAGCAGGCAGGCAAGAGCACATTAGCCCTCTTTGTGTCTCTTATATTGTATGCAGACTACCCACCCTAGAACAGGTATAGCACTTTCACTTTTTAACCCTAGCCAGAACTATGTGAAACCAATAAGTGGACTGATTTACTAATTATACACATGATCCTAGAGCACCACATTTGCTAGATTCAGCCACCTGTGAAAAGCTCCCCCCACCCATGACTACATGAGGCTTTAGGGGGACATTTAGATGCAAGCCCTAACAGTAAGAGAATACAAATACAGTGAATACTGTACAAGCTTGTAAACATAGAACACAGGTATTTGACATTGGTGGGGTGCAGGTATGTTTGGGAAATACTTCCCTTGGAGAGAGACATTTTAAATATTTGCTCCACAATCTAAAATATCTAGGAAAGGAGGAGTCAGGGAAGAGGTGTGGGGTAGACTATCTGCAGTAGAAGGAGCAGTATGCACAAAGCCTCAGGATGTGAGAGAGCTTGACATGTTAGATCCCAAGGAAATACATGCAGCAGGCAGGACAAATAGAGCTGGATCATGCAAGGACTTGCTGTTTATGACAAAGACTTAGAGTTTTATCCTATGGGCAATGGGAAGACTCTGTGGGAGTTTAAACAGGGTAGAGTCATTAAGAGATCATCTACCTAAAAGAAAGGATGGATGAGAAGAGGGCAACAGTGGGGTCAGCAGTCAGTTAGGTGACTGAAGTGATGACCCAGGAGCAAGAGAACCCTAGACCAAGACCACAACAATGAGATGAAGAGAAGTGGGGTTTCAGAAGAAATACACAGGACTTGGTGACTGATAGGCTATGGTAGCTAAAGAAAATAAAGAGGACAAAGAAGAAGATAATTTTCTCAATGTAACATGGTAGATTTTGTTATTTACAGGGATCAGACAGACACTGGAAGAATAAAGTGATTTGATGGAACATGTGATAAATTTTATTTAGGTCAAGTTTGTAAGGGTAGAGAAGTCAAATAAATAGATGGTTTGATAAACGAGGTTAAAGATCAGAATAAAGTTCTGAGCTCCACTGTTTCCTAGATGGTAAGATATATTCATTTTAAGGAATTGTAAAAGCCAATATTAATTCAAAAGTCAGTAACTTGATCTTTAGCAAAAATGAAAGATGCAAAAAACAGAGAGACCTAAGGGTCATAACAGACCATCCTATGTGCTCAACTGGACAATGATCTAACCTGGGCTTTACAATGGTAGAAAATGTTTCATTGAAGCAAAAATTCATGGGTCAATGGCTAATCAGATTATGGTAATCCCCCTAATCCACAGTCTCACTTTCCATGTTTTCAGCTACCCAGTGGTCAATTGTAGTCTGAAAATATTTAAATTAAAAATTCCAGAAATAAACAATTCAAAAGTTTTACATGGTATGCAACTCTGAGAACAGTGTTGAAATCTCATGCTAGCCCATTTAGTGCCACTCAGGATATGAATATCCCTTTATACAGTATGCCTACACTGTATATACTACCCACCCATTACTCACTTAACAAGTGCCATCTTGGTTATTAGGCCACAACCTTGCATTGCTTGTGTCCAAGTAACTTTTATTTTAATATTAACTCTGAAGTGCAATGCGGTAATGCTGCTTGATGCCAAAGAGAAACCATAATGTATTCCCTTTACATGAAGAGATAAAAGCTCTCAACTTAATAAGGAAAACAAAAAGAATTGTGTGCTGAGATTGTAAAATCTATAGTAAGTAGAAATATTCCATCTATGAAATTGTGAAGGAGAAAGATTCTAGTTTTGCTGTCCCATCTCAAACTGCTAGAGTCATAGCAATAGGACATGACAAGTGACTAGTCAAGATGGGAAAATGTTTAAATTTGTGTATGTATGTATGTATGCATGTATAGGAGAATGGAATGTATATAGAATTTAGTACCGTGAAGTTTCAGGGATTCAACAGAGGTCTTAGAATGTAGCCCATGAATGAGCAGGAACCACTGTATAACAGCTTCTATTTATTGAACCAATAAAAAGTAATAAGCCCTATATGTATTTTTTATAATATTAGAATAATAATTATAAATACTTGTTGGTACAGCCCTTGGTTTGATTTACTTATCTTTTTGTCATTATTATTGTTATATATAGCCTTACTAAATCCTCAAAACTCCAATGTAGGCATGATGATCATCCTATCTTATAGACAAAGAAGTCGAGTTTCAGAAATGTGAAGGACTCTCCCAAGATCATTCCATGAGAGGGTACCATTGATGTAAACCCAGACCTCTCTGACTCTAAACCCCTACTCCTAATCTCCAGGCAACAAGTTTCCAAGAAGTTACATAACAGATGGATTTTTTTTTTCTTTCCCTGAGGTTTAAGAAATTGATCCCAAGGCAAAAACAACTAATCTCTCTGGTAAGCCTCCAGTTATTCTGTCAATACGTTCATCCCCAAGTAAGCAATGGGGTCTGAAGAGATGCCATTAGCGGAAAAAGGTCTACTTTACAATTAGAGTGCAGGATTGCCAAAAATTAAATTTCTCCAACCCTCTATAACATATGGTCCTATGACGCCCCAGGGCCAAAAATACCTCCAAATGGCTTATTTCTCAAATCTTTCCATACCTGGGGAGTGTGGACCAACCAACAACATTCTCAGTACCTTAGTGCAGCAGGTGGAGACTGTCATTTTCTTGGTAAATAACCTTGGGTAAATGACTTAATTCAAACTTCTGTTTTCACATGTGTTCAGTGAGGCCAGCAGCCATATCATCTATGTCGCTAACGGCTAACCATCATATAGGGCTTACTGCAGACCAGGCATAACTCCAAACACATCTATTACATACATTACAACACACTGTGTACATTAACTCATTTCTTCCTTTCCACAAATCTATGGGATGGACTGAGTCAGACCTAATATTATGTTCATTTCACAGATGAGTAAATGAGGGACAAAAATTTAATAACTTGTCCAATGTCAAACAGCTAGTAATGACAGAGCTCAGACTCAGGCATCTGAGAATGACCCACCACCAAACTGCACAGCTGGTGCTGTAAGGATTAAATGAGATAATGGATGTAAAATGTTTTCTTTGCTGAGTAACAGGCACAAGGTTAATGCTATGCCATTGTTTATATTATAATTAGTACTTAAAAACTGAAGCAAAAGATGACATTTAGAACAGCATAACAGCAAAACTTTAAAGAGTAAACTTCCAAGTCTTTTAAAACCGTCTTACAAAAAAAGAAACACCATTTACAAGTCGAGATCTTAAAATTCATCCTCTAAGGGTGGCACCTTTTTAAGCATCCCATTTACGCAAGCAGTTCAGTAAATGCCAAGGGAGCTGAATAGTACTGAGGACCAACTGCTGAGGGAATTCCCGCATAAAAGCCCCAAACCATTTGCAGCACCATCTTCAGGGTATCATCAGTGCACTCAAGCTTGCAGTCTGCCTCTCTCCCACAGAACTTGAGAAACTGCCACATCCTTTAGTAAAGAGACAAGAAAATAAAACTAATTAGAACAACCTTAACACTGCAAAGTGAAGCACACTTTTAATGCTAAACTCAGTTGGAATAGAGGAAGCAAGAATATGAGGTTGTGAGCAGATTTTGATACTCTTCCCACAGGAGGCTCCTGAAATGTAATGACACCATCTCAGAGAGGCCTTCCTAGCAGCCTCATTTCAAGCAAGTCCCTCTACCTTCCCTGTTTTTCTCTATCACATAATGCAATTTCTAATTACCTCATGTAATTTGTTTTTCTTGCCTGCTCTCTCCTCTCTCTCTCTCTCTCTCCTCTCTCATACACACACTTCTGTAAGAAAAACAAGTGCTATAAGAGAATATCATGCTGTTTCAAGCTGTTGTAGCAGAATATCATAGACTAGGAGAATTATAAGCAACAGAAATTTATTTCTCACAGTTCTAGATCTTGGAAAGTCCAAGATCAATTCACTGACTGACTCTCAAAGCATGCTCAAATGAGGGAAAGAGTGAAGAAGCTCTCCAGAGTTCTTTTTGAAAGGCACTAAGCCCATCTCAAAGGTCACATCTCCTAATACCATCACACTGGAGGTTAGATTGTGAATATGAATTGCATGGGATACAAGGAGTCTATAGCACCAAGGGTTCTATCTTGTTCATCAACATATCTCTGGCTCCCAAAATTTATGTCCAAAAAATATTGATTGGGTAGAAAGGATAGAAATCCCAGTCTCTATTCACATTCTACAAACTCATAGAAATCACTACAAAGATGTTCATATACTTCTCCTTTCTAGCCCAGTACTGCCTAACAGAAATACACAGCTAGCTGTCTACATAATTTTAAATTCTCTACTAACCACATTTTACTTTTTATTTTAAAAACAAAACAAAAGATAGAAATGATGCAGAATTTCAAAAAAAGCAGGAAATGAACAAAATGAATATATTGCATATTGTTACCTTAGAAGTAGTTGTTCAGGTTACAAAATTTAGGCATGAAATTATCAAACAGTGAGAGCACAACCCATTCTTTTTGATGAATTTACAAAGTTTAGTGGTATAGTTATGCATCTTGCATATGTATACATACACACATATATATGTCTATCCATATACATATAATATTTCCCTTCTTCCTTTTCTCTTTTCCCCTATCCTAGACTAACCACATTTTAAAAAGTAAAAGTAGGCAGAATCAGTTTTAATAAATTTTATTTAGCATACTAGATGCAAAATATTATCAACGCATAATCCATATTTCAGAGTTACTAAATGAGATCTATATTTTTCATTTATTTAGTTTTCCCAAATCTGATTATGTTTTACCTTCACAGCACACTTCAACTGGGGTAGCCATGTTTCAAGTGCTTAACAGGCACAGGTAGCCATGGCTGCCATATTGGACAGTGTCACTCTAACACCTTGAAACTCCCAGAAGCCTCTCTCTCTTTCCCATCTCAGGAAAGTTCTCTCTTGTGCTTGCTATTCCATTCCATCTGCCTGTGAATTCCACTCCTTCCCCAAGAGGCACCTTCTCATTGCTCAAGTCTCAAGTGTGTATTATATATTGTCTATCTGCTATGTAAAAGCTGCCACTCTCCATTAGGGCCAAGTTCTAACATAGTGCATGGTATATAGTGACCTTCAGTAATTATTTGTGAATGAATTATGCATGTATGCATTAGATGCCATCCCCTCCCTTCTTTGCACCTGCCTTTCTAAAGGACACAGACATACTCTACTAGATTTTCCCTGGAGAATAGGAATCATCTTGGGCCCCAGGTGCTCTTGTATAGGCTTTTAATTTTTCTTGGGCTATGAACCTCTTTAGTGGTCTCTGGTATCTACCCTTCTCAAAATAATGTTTCTTAATGTATAAAATAAAATTCACAGAACTATGAAGAAAAGTGATTAATTACTTGTCAATTTTTTCTTAAAATTGTGGTATAACAGAATAGTACTTCTATTAATACATTTAAGGATCTAGCACTAAGTCTAATAACTTCCCTAACTTTTCAATAGCAGTAAGGATACAAGATATCTTGAGATATCTGCCAAACTATAACGTGATATGAAAACATTTGTAACTCTTATGAGTGGCAAACTCTCAGGTGCTATTGATTTAACTCAATTCATAATTGAACAAAATATTAGGATTCAGTTAAAAAAAACATAAAGAGGAACTTGGCTTCCATCCAAGTTCACAAATGCCTCTGAATTCTACCTACAGCTTAGTATGTACAGACCTCAGGTTAAAAATCACTATGTTAATGTAAGAGTCCCATCTCTCAATTTTCTCCTTTTTTCTACTCAGAGCAAAGGCCTTAGAAGTTAATTAGAAAATGCCTCAATGCTCCTGTCCACTCTTTTTTGGGAAAAAAGGGTGGCAAATATGTTAATAATAGAGCTATTCTGTCCAGGAATCATGTACATTAGTCAAACGCAGGAACTTCAGACTCACAGTAGCCTGGCTCTGTCACTGCCTAGTTATATGGCCTAAGTAACTATCAGCCTCTCTGAACTTCAGTTGCTTCACCCTAAGATAAGACAAGACTCTCGGTACAGTATTTGGGCAGCAGGATAAAATATGATTGCGAACTTACCAAAAGCACAGAGTCACATGTGCACGCACTGGAGGATATGTGATGTAACTACTGTTCCCATTGGTCTATGCTTGCCACGCTCTCTTTGTTACTAGCTCCAGCATGCAGCAGGTCCTCCACACTAAATTCCCAAAGCTGTCTAGTCAGCAACACCTTGCTGTGCTCTCTGGTTGGCTCCTTCCTTGGCCCCTGTCACCCTGCATGCCCTAGTGGGAAGGGACTGGTGTTCTCCAGGCCTGATTGACATTCTAGAGTCTACAACAGCTGAGTTTGGTCAAGTTAGTTTACCCCTCTGTGCCTCATGTGAGCACCGTACATAATGGGCCTCTCTCACAGAGCCACAGTGAGAATTAAGTAAACACACTGTTTTGTGAATTTTATTTTATACATTATACATAATAGATGTTAGTTGTCTTTCTTAGACATTACCAAGGAAGACATGTAAGTATAGTAAACACTGCAGAGAGAAGAAAACCAGCCTTGTCACAAAAAGGTCTTTTTACTTTCATTAATTCTATTTCTTTTTCTAAGTTTCCCAGCCACAAATCTCCAACCAAACACCTATATTTGAAAAGATAAACCATTCAACAAGAGAAGAAGAAGCACCCTATCCCTGCACTAACTGTGATGAGGGCTGACTCACCTGCTGGTAAATGGATATTGCCTTTAATTTGAAGGGAAAGAGGGAACTCAAACAAGAAGTCAATTTTTCCTCTAAGCTTCAATTTTCTTCAACTGTAAAACAAAGAAAACACCATTGTATAGAGGTATCATGAGGAATAGAGAGTCTACAGAAAAAACACCTGGCACATAGAAGATATATGATAGGCAGCCAGTATTATATATCATGAACCACAAGAGGTGACAGGAGAGATAGTGTCTGAAAATGGAGAAAAATCAAGGTACAAGATAAGAAGGCAAGAAACCTGATTGCCAAGGGAACTTCAGCTTATTCAGTGCTGCTATGAAACAGATAATATAGAGATGATTAGGAGACAATTTTTTGTGAACCGACTTATTCATTAGCCCAGAACAAAGCAAGAGATGAAAGCTGATGTGCATAAGAGGTCGGCTGCAGACGCGGGGCCCAGCGTAGGTCTCTTGGCACACAGGCCGCCCAGCCATCCCCATTCAAGTCCTCGCTCACCAAGAGATTCTGGAAGGAAAGCCTTGTCTCACAATTAATTGTCCATGAAAAAAAGTGACTGAACTGCCATGATTTCTTTGATTATAAGGTTATTTTAATTTTTCAATTTTCCTTCTCTAGCCTTTAGGGGCTTAATAATCAGTGATAGCCTAAAGCCCTAAAGCACAGGAAAATCCATTAATTGTTCATTTTTTAAACCCATTTCCAAGTTTTCTTTTCCCTTAGAGACATAATTGGAAGATATCAGTGTCAAATGGCTAAAAGGAGGTTTGTTATACTCTAATGAGAGCTCCAGGAAGCTCTATTTATTATTATTATTATTATTATTATTATTACCATCATCTTTCTATCCTTTTTGCCTATAAATGCATCCTCCTCATCTCTCAAATCATACTTCCTGCCCTTTTCCCCAAACAGCTATGTGGCCCATCACATAAAAGCTAGCTCTGGGTTCCACAGTAAAAAGAAGGAAGACAAAGAAGTAACAATCACTCCTGCTATATGCAGGGCTTCAGTCTAGACCTCAGTAGGAAGGATGTCCCCAAATACCACATAGCCATACGACACAGCCAATTGTCCTTGCTGAACCCAGAATACAAATGTGCCCACAGCCCACCTCCCATTCTCACTTCCAGCCCTATCTCTCCCCTTTTTGTTACCACCAAGCAGATTAAAATCCGGAATTAATTTCAAATCCTAATCCTTTATATGGAACTGTGCTACATCTGAAAATGTGGAACAAAGCCAAGCCTGATCAGTACTTCTTCCTACAAGCTGTGTGACTTGAACAAATTTCCAGACCTTTCTAAGCCTCAGTTTTCTCACTGTAAAATGTATCTCATAATACTTTCATAGGGTTACATGAAGATGAAATGAGAAGACACATGACATGTGCCCAGTGCCTGCTAAGGGAATGAGGGAAACTTTCCACAAAATGCCCATTCCTACCCTCTATGCTAGTCAAGGATAGGAAAAAGAAAAGAAGAAAAAAGTTCCCTGTTCAAAAACTTTTTTCCCATACTAATATACCAATAAGAGAGATTCACTTGTATCAACAATTTCTCTTTCTTTCCTTTTTGGTTTTTTTGTTTTGTTTTGTTTTTTTGTGTGTTTTGTTTTGCTTTGTTTTGTTTTGAGACAGAGTCTTTCTCTATACTTCAGACTGGCTTTAAACTCACTATGTAGCCCAGCCTGGACTCAAACTCACATCTATCCTCCAGCCTCAGCCTCCTGAGTGCTGGGATTACAGATATGTACTACCATGCCCAGCTAATAATTCCTTCTTAAAAATGCAAATCACTCCTGAGTTAAACTGATCAATTCCCACCTTTGTATAAATTGCTTAAATCAGATCAGGACCTTCAGAGTTTGCAGTTTCAGTGCTGTGATTATAATGCAGAGAAGCAAGATTATTTTAGAAACTTTTCTAGGAAGGAAACAGATGGCAAGGAGGAACTTTGGGCATTTACAGCACAGCAACTAGGTGGCATGAAGTAAGTGTTGAACTGGAGAAAGGAAAATAGAAAAGGATAGTGGAAGGGCAAGGATCCTGAGAGGGCTGCAGAAGGTCATTGCATACAACACTGTCCCACTTTGTCATCATGCCTTTGGCTCTGGTGGCAACCTGTTGTTGGCCCATAAGCCATGGATTGAGCCATCATGATACAGCTGTCAGCCTGTATGTCAATTTGCTCTTGTTTAACCAGACCTGTTAGGACAGGCTCTCTTAGCTCCCATTCAGCCCAGGTACTTCCCACACAAACCCCTTCCCTGACTCCCATGAAAGTGACATAAAAAGGATTACAAATGGAAGTGTGGGTGGAGGGGAGTTGAGTACACATCAAAGCAGGTCAGACTTCTCCTCCCTCTCTCCATTCCTGAACAATAGGTACAGTGTTTCCAAGGACCCACCATCAACACACACGTTCTCTTCACATCCCGCTTTCTCACTATCCTATCTCAAACAGCAGATGAATGAGCACACTGTGGGCACAGCGCATAGGACAGTAAATTCAATACTATAAGAAGACTATGGTCCACAATGACCAGCCATTTCCTAAATTCCAAGAAGAGACTTGGGTGCCAAGTCTCTTCACTCTTCATTCCAAGGCAGGGGGCTATGGGTGTAATCTCACAGTAGGTCTTTAAATCACTACATCACAGAGGCCTGAGTGTTAATTCTCACACAAAGATTGTGGACAGGGATGGAGGAACAGCCCCTATCAGCACTGCCTCTGACAGTGCATTCTCACAACATTTTTAAGACATTCACCTCTGTGGTCTCTAATTTTCTCATCTGTCAAATGAAGAAGATGTAGATCATCTCTGACTAAAGCATTGAGTAACAAGGGAGGGTCAGTGGGAAGAAATGCTGGGAAGAAGCAGCAGAAAGGATATAGGATACTTTATCTACTTTACAACTCTGCCTCTGCATAACCCCACCCACCTACTATAATATCCCATCTAGAGTTGAGTCTCTGCAAGACCTGAAATCCTGAAATGTGGTCAACTGTGGATAGCATGACCAGAAACCCTTTCCCTTCTCAGTCAGGGCTTGTCTCACAGAGACCATTATGCTTACTTCTAAACAGTAAGCTAGTTGCTCCTGGTCACCCTCTATCCTGATTCCAGACTCTCAGACACCAGATGCATGGATCAATAACAAAGAGGCCCTAGAAGTGGGCTCAGAACTCCAAAAGGGCAAGAATTTGGGATCTCAGATACCACAAAGAGGTTTAGAAGAGGTACACACTGTAAGTAGGCACATCTACTTAGCATACCTCTTAGGAGAGCAGTATTGCATGACAGGTGGGCCAGGCTGCAGCTCAGGAATCAGACCTAAGGGAAGTTTTGCCCATAACCATTCATTCTTCTCCACCTCCAGATATCTGCTTCCAGTTTCTGTTGCTGTCAAAAACCCACTCATTAAGACTGTTCAAATATAATGCAAACAAAGATAAAGATGTTACTTTGTCCTACAGCAGTGGTCCCAACCATGCTTTCATGGGTATATCTTCCATTATCTTGAAAAGGAAGACTTGGAATTCTCAAAAATCATTTTTCACCACTGAATTTTAATGTGAAAGATAAAATACTTAGTCTCAGTAGCCAAAAGGTTGAAGAAACCAAATATCCATCAAGAGATAAGTGGACAAACAAAATGTGTTATTTACACACAACAGAACGTTCAGACATTAAGAAGAATGGAGTTTTGACACACACTCCAAGGTGGATGAACCTTGAAAACATTATGCTAAGTAAAATAAACCAGATACAAAAGACAAATACAGCGTGTATCTATTTATATGAATCACCTAGAACAAACAAATTCCAAGACAGGAAGTAAAATCATGATCAACAGGCACTTCAGAGAGAACAGAGTGTAGAGTTACTATTTACTGGGTCAGAGGTTCTACTTGTGATAATGAAAAAACCCAAGAAGTGGACAGTGCTGATGGTTGCACAATAATGTAAACATACCTAGTGCCAATGAATTGTACACTTAAAATAATTGAAGTGCTGAATACTAACTTACATATATGTTGCCACAAAAAGATCAAATGGGGGATCATAGGAGATTTAAGAGCCTAAAATTACATTTCCAAAACATTGTCATCTCTGGACAAGAGAAACTTCATTAAAGAAAGTTGTATAATATTTTCAGCACCACCCACAATTTAAAACTGTTCTTTACCTCTTTATCCATACTTTATGCAATATCAAAGGTGCCTACATTTAAATAAGCTCAAGAAATTCTTCCTCTTTTTCTGTTCTGCACTGCAGTACCTCAGGTAGAAGACAAACATCAAGTTAAAAAACATCCAAGGTTGACTCAACTTTAAGTCAGTTCCAGACTACTGAAACTCTTCACCAACACTTAGCATAGAATTAGACATGGGCTGGACTTCTTTTTAAAGTTCAGATTTCATGGGTTTTAAAATTTTATGAACCTGCTGCACCCATACTTGCTCTCAATAGGTACAGAAGTTTGCACTGACACTCAGGAAATGATGACACATTACAGAAGTGGCTCAAAGCAATTATCCCTTTGTTACTTTAAAATGGCCTTGCACCATTTTTAGCCAGGTCTTAACCACCACAGTGGGAAACAAGGCTGCCATCTAATTCATTTTTATCTCAGTTATCTGGGAAGCGGCCTGAATTTGATCAGTTCCTTGTCTGTGAAAATGATTGGAGGATTAGAAATGATAAGAATGGGCTCCAAAACTTTCATAAACTTCCTGACTTCTCTCCCAGGAAGCACTCCCACTCCCACTCCCACCTCTACCCCACAGTTACTTGTTTCACCTGCTCCTCAGCAAGGCCCTCTGATAGTGACAGCAGCGTCACCCAGAGACCCCTCAAAGATGTGCAGCATCACCATCTAGGGCACCACCCCACACCCACTAAGAATCTCTCTGCTCTGGTATTTCTCTGCTCTGCCTCTCATAAGGATATTAGTGGTCGTATTCAGGTCATATCTGGTTAATCCAAAATAATCTCCTCATCTGACAATCTTTAATTCAAAACAGGTGTGGTCACACACACATAATCCTAGCCCTCTGAGCAGCTGAGACAGGAGGCTCACAGTTCAGGTCCAGTCCAGGGAATTTAGCAACATAAAGACTCTGTCTCAAAATAAAAAAGAACTAGGGATGTAACTCAGAACAAAGGCCATAGATTCAATCCATAGTAATACACACACACACACACACACACACAATTGAAACCATGAATGCAAAAACTCTTTTCATAAATAAAGTTACATTTACAGGTTATAGGAATTAGGATGTGAGTATCTTCTAGGGAGTCATGTTCCTACCTTATCATAGTCCTGTCTCTAAAAATGAAAGTATTGCTTTCATGTGTCAATCACAATATAAGCAAACTATGTAAGTGATACATAGAAATATCATCTCCAAATGTAAAGTTAGTAAATTTAACAAAATGTCAACCTTCAAAACTTATTTCAGCAAAGAAGATTTCAAATTTCAAAAACAGCTCTAGGAGCTAAAACTCAATCCCTCTGAAGTATCACCCTATTAATGCCTCATAAATATGACCCTTTCCCACCTCCAATGGGTGTCAAGTATTCTTCTTTGCCCCATCTCACACCTGCAAAACCACATCGCCAAGGAAGGGCCTAGAGTTGTGTTTTTAAAAAGCAGACTCCAGTGATTCTAACCATCAACCAAGTTTGAAAAATACTACTTAAAACAACAGGTCTCACTCCTCACTGTGCATTGTGATCATTTCAAGAAATTTTTAATACACTGAGGCCCAGATTCACCCAGACCAATTTGATAAGAGTCTCTTGATGTGGGTATTTTCCAGATTTCCCCCAGATGATTCTAATGTATGATCAGGCTTGAAAACCACTGATCCCACCTCTCTGAGCCCATTGAATCAGAGAGAATTTAACAAACCAAGGAAGCCACCTATTAAACTAGGCCTATTTGGGCTCCTATCCCGCTCAGAATATGTGCTGAAGGACCTCTCTTCACAGGATGGGCCACGCTGTGAAGCACCAAGAAATTATGAAAGTGCTTTAGAAAATCAGGCCCAAAGGAGTTCCCACCTCATCCGCAAGAGCTGATGCACAAATTACAGCCTCCCACTCCGAGCACCCTGCCATAGAGAATAAAGCCGTGACCACGCTTTCCTTCACCCACCCCAAATCCCACCCTTCTTTCTAAAGAGCTACTTATTTTTTCTCTTTTTCCACCTACTTCCCTCTTCTCTAACAGTAACCACACACCTTCTTCTACCCTCTTCATTCCAAAGTAACAAAGCTACAGAAAAAAATAATGCTTTATTTAATAAGTTGGAAATTTCCCTATTCCTGTGGCTTTAAATATTGAAAGGTTTACATATTTGATCTTTCCCATGGAGATTTATTATTTAGCTGAGGAACCCAGAGGTAAAAATGCAACAAATCAAACAAATAGGTCTGCGAGAAATAAGAACAAGGAACAGGACATTGGAGAGAGGCTTTCTTCTTGCTAGAAGGGAGAATCATGCTCTATAGAAAGACTATGCATTATCTGTAACTCACTGTTCTGCATTCTTTGATTTTGAGACTATGAAAGCTATTCTTTAACTCAATTTTAGATAACTGATAATAGTGCAAAATTATCTTTCACTATGCATAGGAAAATTCTGTCCTACCCAGGAAAAGCTCAAATTACTTTCAGGAGAAAAAAGATTTGCCTTTATTTGCAAATTCACATCCAATTCCCTTCACATCATATACATTTATGCTTTTTAATTTTTCCTTTGGACCAATTGGTAACATCATAATAAGTTAAACCTTCACTGCATGTTAATTTTTTTGAGCATTGTGATTTTATCCTTTTTTGAAAATTCTTTCAAAATTACTCATGACTACTTTGGGTGTCAAGGAGGACAATACCCATAGTGACTGCTCAAGCTTATAGATAAACCATTAAAAGCCAAGAAAACTTGCCTCTAGAAGTGAGTCTTCTAGAATATCCCAAGCAGTCTGCAGCCATAGCATCCTAAGCATGCCCAGTCTAGAGCACCCCAATCACTGGGCCTAAACATGTCTTCTGGCTCCTTCATCTCTAGCCAAAGGGACCAATTCACCACCTATGAGCTTAAACTATTCTCCACTATGAGGCTGAATTCAGCTGCAGAATGCATCAGTGTGATGGATTCTTCTCCCTGACTGAGAAATATTCTTCTCCCTGACTGAGAAATATTCTTCTTCCTGACTGAGACATATTGACTACTCAAATCAAATGTCCCCGATGAAGCATTCTGGAGCTATTTATAGGTGCCCCCACACACACACACACGTGTGTGTGCACATGCACGCACCTACACTCTGGGAGTTTAGAAAGGTTATCAGGAACAAGTGCCTCTGGTGTTTCTCCAAGCCCTTAAGAGTAGTGAAGGTAATGTGAGAGACTGGGAAGCTTCCCCAAACAAAATGAATATTTACTATGAGGAAAATTACAAAATTAGCTTCCTAAGTACATGATGACATCGCCTAGGTGAGGTATGATATTTAAAGCATAGTTCTCTTAATCTTGTGATCATAAAACCTACAAATATGTCATCAAAGATAGAAAAATTTAAACCATCATTACTTTGTCCAAATAACCTGTGGACTCTCACATGCAAATATTTTAGTTATGATATTGTAAATTGCTTTGACCTCATTCTTCCAAGCTCTCTGAAGTTAGTCTTGCTGGTTTCACCACAGGATTCTCTGCTGAAGCCCTGATCATCATCCCAAATGGCTTTACCTCTGAGGTCACTATTCCAACCATCTAGCTCTTCAATCACAATCTCTTTTTCTAGCTGGTTAAAATAATCCCATAATGCTTTTCTTCAACCTCAGTATATATGATCTAGCTCGCTAACATTTCCTTGCCTATTACTATCTTCCTGTTTTCTCTTACCTCACTCCCAGCAAATAATTCAGTGTCACAGAGGAAACAGAAGTCTTCAGATGGGAATCTCCTCTACCTCTTCCTACCAAACCTTCATAGTCACTACAGCTTTACATGTCTTCTACTCCTGTCATCCTCTCCTGCCTCTCAGGGACTGCATATAGACAGCCACTGATTTTGCATATCTGTGTCTTTGATGCCTTAAAATTCATGGGGTCCTTCTCAACCACAGATAAACATTCAATTGTTCCCTTATTTAAAAATAAAAGCAAGACTTGCCTCGATTTTCATTTCCAAAAAAATGAAAAGATTTTTCATTTCTCTTTTCAGATGCAGCTCTCTCCCTTTCTCAGCCAAACCCATTTCAATCTTCTTTTCTTTTGACTTGCTTTAATATGCTGCTGCTCCATCTCATCTCATTATACCCCTCATCATTCTCTTCTCAGCCATTAACTGTGGGATTTCTTGAGGTTGACTTCAAGCAACCTCCTTTCCTCTCTTTCTATACCTTGCCCAGGGCTGTGACTCTAGACATCATTTATATACTGACAGCTCCCTAATTTAGATCTTCAGTCTTGGCCCCCATCTAAGCTCTAAACCCAACACCAAACTCTTGATCATGTCCCTTAAAATTGTTTTGGCCACCTAAAATTTATCCATCTCAATGCTATGACTAACAGTTTGGTTAAACAAAATAGAAAGTTTAAGGCCATCCCCAGTCCTTCCCCCTGCCACACTCAGCTTGCATATGTATTTCATTACCAAGTCTTACATTGTTGCTTTCTCTTTATATGTCAAATTCACATCTTTATTTATTACTATAGAAGCTGCTACCACACCTTGTCTTGACTATTGCTTGATGAAAAACCACTACCTCCATTGCAAATGGCTCATGGACAGATATTTTCACAGTAAGTCACTCAAACATGAAAGGCCTGGAGGAGCCAAGACTTACTGGAGTGGCTACTATGAAAGAACTATTCATTCAACAAACATTTTTTTAATCAGTATGCTTCTACTCTAGCCTAGGTAATGAGGAAAAGACAATAATCAAAGAGTCCTTTCTCAAATTCTCACAATCTATTAGGTGGTAGCAATGCTCAGTCAACAACCATAAAGCAGGGCTTGGGGGTGCACCCCTGTAATCCTAGCACTTGGGAGGCCAAGGCAGGAGGATCACTGTCACACCAAGGCCAACTTGAACTGCATAGTGAGACCCTACCTTAAAAAACAATAATAATAATAATAATAACAACAACTATAGAATAAGGCAAGATTGTTGTTGTTCTTTTCCTTTTTTCCTTGGAATTCTGTATTGTTGCTATCCTTTATTCTGTTTTTTTTCTCTTTAAATAAAATTTAAAAAAAAACATGGCAAGAAACAATTTTAAAAAATACTCTAAGTGAAATGCTACAGCAAGGGAAGTGGCAGATGCAACTCAAAAAGAGAACTCTCATTTAGTTAGATGTTTAGGAAAAGCTTCAGGTAGAAGAGAGTGACAATAAGTATATTCTATGAGGAGGTAAACTCTTAGTGGAGAAGTAACAATCAAAAAGTACAGGGCAAAAGTAATCCAACCTTGTTAATCATAGACTGTTACAGACAAAATTTTTTCCTCCTACAGCCTCATGCAAAGTCTAAAGATGGAACTTTACAGAGGTAGCTGAATCTAGAATGTGTGATGCTGGGATTATGGATATGTGATTACCAAATCAGTCCACTGACTGGCTTGGCACCACCCTAATCCCAGTAGCCTAGAAGAGTATAAAAGGGACAGAATGACACTGTTAAGCCCCCTTGCCTTTGCTTGTCCTCCACTGCCATGGGCGGTTGCCCATATGCCGTGTGCTACCTCTCCTTGGAGCCAGAAGATGATGGACTGAAAACTCTACAAACTATGAACTAAATAAATCTTTTCCTCTCTTTAACTTTGGGAATTGGATATTTTGTCTCAGCCATGAGAAAAGTAACTAAGACACGGACTAATGAGAGATGGAGCTAGATGAAAGCACTGCTATAAGTTTACTATGAGAAATTCTCTGAGGCATGGGGAGAGTTTCAAATATAGAATTCATTTCCCTAAGTGACTTTGCTTTGTTAGTAATTTACTTTTTTGGTGACTTCTGTGATTTGGATATAGTTTAAGCATACCATAAGAATTCATGAGCTAAAATTTAATCCTTATTGTGAGGTATCAAGAGGGTGAAAACTTAATCCAACTGTGATGTTTAGAGATATGGTATATGGGAGATGATTAGGATTAGATAGTTTTTGGAGTGGAGCCCCCATAATTGAATCCTGGTGGCATGATAAGAAAAAAGAAAGAAACCAGAAGACACACAGACACTGCATGTCTCCTGCCACCTGTTATACCAGCAAAAAGGCATCACCAGATACAAACCCTTGACTTTGTTCCTCCATAACTGGGAACCAAAATAAACCATTTTTTCTTTCTAAATTTATCCAGCCTCAAGTATTTTGTTACAGTAACCAAAAAAATGAATTAATGCAGCAACTCACTTAAAATAAAGGAATGCTTTAGGTCTACATCACTCCCTGTAAACTTGGGAATAAATATAGAAGAATGTTGTTAATTACATCAGTGCTTCAGCTCTCCATAGTTCCCCACCATGAACTTGAAGAGATAGCCTTGCAACTTCTGCACTCTTACTTAGATCTGCACACTATTTAGATTGGCACCTGGAATCCAAGTGTAATGCCTCACAAGTTAGCATTGCCCATTCCTTTACATAAACATGAAGTGCTCTTTCTCTGAGAGAAGAAAACACATTAAACTTCTCTATCAGAGAAGTCACAGATATGGGGACTTGTGCAGTTGCCTGTGCCATCATAATCAGAGCAGAAGAAATACAGCAAGATCAGGACAGCAGAAAGGAGCTTTTTTAAGCCTCACAGGCAGCATTTTTTATTAACCTGTAGTCCAAACAAAGAACACAAAGCAAGAAATTATGATACAATACATGAAGAAGGGTACAAGACAGGAAGTAAGTAGACAGATCACATCCCCTCCCTCATCTGTGGCAGAATCACCAATCAATTGTAACATTATTTTCCACCAGACCCAGTGATGGCCTCAAGCCATTTTTGAACTCACTCCAAGAAACCACTGTTTATCAAAGTTGGCCCACAAGAAAAAATATCTGTTCTATTCTTAGAATAACAGAAAGGAAGCTAGAGTCTATAGACCTGAGTTCAAGGCCAAGTTCATACTGTTACCAGGTATGTGGCCATGTGCAAATTCATCACTTTCTCAGCCACAACTTTCCATAGCTTCACTCCAACCACCTGTTAGGGTTGTGGCAAGACTTCAATGTGAGTACTTTGAAAATAGTAGGGCTCTGTCATGGTGAGGAGTTCTCCAGATGGAAGACAGTCCTACTTGGCACTTTCAAACCATTCCATGTGCCACGCCCAGAGAACATTCTTGGCATTGGTTGTCTCCAGGATCACATGTGAAGAGAAGGCAGCAGGAAGAACTCAGCAACTTCCTGGTATCCCTTGTGTCCCTTTCTTCTGTTCTTCCCCATCTGAAGGAGACAGCAGGTGAGCAGGTCAGGCCGCTGTCTTTGCTACAATTCTCTTGGCATCCTGGAATGACTCTTGTCCAGACTTACAACTGAAGGAGCTAAAGTCTTTCAGGCTAAAATCAGTCATTCCTTAGCGCTTGTAACACAAGTACAAAATGCAATCACAGCTGTAGCTAAAGAAAACAGTTTATAGTAGATTAAACATCTGCCTTCTGAATAATTATATGAATTTTATATGAATTTATTTTACATTTTGTGGCAGTGTAGGGGTAATTCAAGTGTTTTGAATGTATAGGACCCTCCTGAGACAATGAAGCACAAAAATCCTCTAAAACAGACAATTTGGCTGGAAAATCCAGGGTTTTTTTAGCAAACTAGTTTTACCATTGAAAGGTAAAAGAATAATGGTACCCTTGAAAAGAGCGCAACCCTATGAAGGAGGCTACCAAGAGCATCCATGAAAGAAGGAGCCCTGTTTATACTCCCAGCATGCATAGTGCATAGCTTACTGCCATTTTTATTCTGTGGTGTGGAGAATGAATTACAGGGGAAACTGAGGGATTAGTTCAGGAGACTACTGGAATAATCCAGGTACAAGATAATGATAGCTTCCATGGGGTAAGGAAGTGGGGAGGTGGCTGGATTGGGGATTATTTTGGAAGTAAAATTGGCCAGATTTAATGACAAGGCAAGTTCAGGAGATGACTGAGAAGGAAATGAGAATACCTCTAATGTTCTCCCTCACAGAACTGAGTGGGTGCAGGTGGCATTTGTTGAAGTGTGAAAGAACAGAGGGAGCATGGCTGAGAATCCACAGTACTATCTTGAGTATTGAGAGGGTTTTTCCTTCTGACACCAAATACATGATATCTTTTCCAATACTACTCTCCAACTCTCAAATACCTGTAAGTGTCCTATAGCTCAAATTCAGTTCTAAATCCAAACACTAAAGGCCAGAGTCACAGACCTCACAGGTTTAAGAGCTTCATCTCAGGAGACGTCGTTTACTTTAGATGCCAGTTACAAGTACTAGGTCACCACTACTTCTGATGAACTGGTTATAAATCAGAGACTCCCGCTGTCTGCCTTCCCTCAGGTTCAATAATTTGCTAAAATGGCTAACATAATTTAGGAATCCACTTTACATACATTTGCCAGTTTATTATGGAGGATACAAATGAACAGCCAGATGAAGTCCAGAATGGTCACCTGGTCCTCCAAGGAGTTGGGACAGCACATGGTTGTGTTTACTACCTCAGAAGCTCTCTGAGCTCCACTGATTAGAGGATTTTATGTCTCGAAGGCTTCCTTAGATAGGCACAATTGATTAAATCATTAGCCATTGGTAATTAAGTAATCTGTATCCTCTCTACCTTCCCCAGAATTTGAAAGTATAAATAAAAGTGACCATGCGGTGGTTCTGATCTCAAACCTCTAGAGGTTTTGTGTATTTCTGCTCTGTGATTTTGGGGTCCCCTGCCTCTGCCACATGAACAAACCTAAACTAGAGTGCTGGAGGATGATCTATGTGGACCAGCACTGCCTAATTGTCTGAGCTGGGGCCTCAGACAAGGGAAAGAGTTCAGCCAAAATCAACAAACTGACTCACAGCTCATCACAGATGTGTGAGGTAGCTCAGCTGAGACCAAAAGAACTTCCCATCTGAACTCAGCCTAAATTGCTGAACCAGAGAATCATGAGCTAAATAATAAAATCTTATTTTGAAAAGTCACTGTTTTATGTTGATTTGATATATACAATAGAAAATCAATACATATTTCTCTGTATTTCTATACAGCAACTTAACAGTTTTACTGCTGATGGAAATTTCAGTTGTTTCCTATGTTTCATTTTTTAGTTTTTTGGCTATGAAATATTCTTAAGCCTCCTATTGTATGTGTAAATGGGATTTCAATGGGTGTATATCTAGAGTTAGATTTTCTAGCTCAGAGAATATGTAGGTCTTCCAGTTTAACAGTTGATGAGTACATACTTACAAAACAGTTGTATGAATGTTACTACTAACATATGAAAGTTCACATTGCTTTATATCCTGTGTCAATGCTTGGAATTGATGAAACATTAAAGATTTTCCTTTGAGATCAAGAACAAGACAAATTTGCCCATAAATATTATATCTTTTCAACATTGTATCAGGGGTTTAGTCAATATAGTAAAATAATATAGTAAAAAACATATAAGTACTGGAAATTAAAAAAAAAAAAAACTAAGCTTCTAATTAAGATCTTCCCTTGTCCTGAAACTATCTAGAGTCACTCCATTAAAATAAAAGATACTCAACAATTACCACTTAGGAAATTCCTACAGCTTGAGGAGTTCTGTAATAGGAACCAGAGACAAAGCCTTGTAGAATATAAGAGATACATAAGTTCCAGAGGCTACCTCTACCACCCCATCAAGCAGGGCGACAATATGAACCTGGGGCTCAGGGAGAAACTAGGGACCTGAATCAAATCCTGACTCTGCTCTTTTCAACATACATTACAATGGACAGATATTTATTCTCTCCTTCTCTTGCTTGCTTCATTTATAAAATGAAATGTAAATCAGCCTGCAGGGCTCTATAAAAAACAAGAGAGATCATATAAAACTACCATCTACTCAACAACTACCTGTTGACTTCCTGTTGTGCATCGGGAACTATTCTAGGGGAAGGAAAAAAAGAAACATAAATCCAGGAATGGTGGCGCTTATCTGTAATCTCAGCGCTCCAAGAAGATGAGGCAAGAGGACTGCAAGTTCTAACCCAATCTGGGAAACTTAAAAAGAAACCTATTTCCAAATAAAATTAAAAAGGGAAGAGGGGTGCTGGGGATGGATCTCAGTGTAAAAACCCTGAGTTAAATCCCTATTACTGAAAAAAAATCCAGCCCTCATAAATTGATGTGCCATAGGGAAGACATAAAATAAACAAATATATGAGAGTATGTATGGCTCATACTTGATAGCTATAGAGAAAAATTTAGCAGAAAAGATAGATGAGAGGGAATGTCATCATTTTAAGTAGAATGATCAGAAAAGGCCTCCCTGGTAAATGTTACACTGTGGGGAAAACCAGAGAAAGACCCAACCAAAAAATAATATTATAGGCCAACCTCTCTAATGAACATATATGCAAAAATCATCAATAAAAATTAGCAAACAAAATGCAGCAAATCATCAAGAAGAGTACATGCCATGACCAAGGGGGATTCATCCCAGGAATGCAACGATGGTTCAACATATGCAAATCAATAAATGTAATATATCATATTAACAGAGTGAAAGACAAAAATCACATGATCATTTCAATAGATGCAGAAAAAGCTTTTGATAAAGTCCAACATTTATTCATGGTAAAAAAAATTTTTTAAACTAGAGAAAATTGGAATAGATGGTCTTTATCTCAATCTGATAAAAGCCATCTATGACAAACCAACAGCCAACTTTATACTAAATGGTCAAAAACAAAAACTTTCACTCTAAAATCAGGAACAATACAAGGTTGTCCACTATCACCACTAAATTTAGTTCTGGAAACATTAGCCAGAGAAATCAGACAAGAGAGAGAAATAAAAATAATAAGGATAGGAAAAAAACACTTTAATTATCATTATTTTCAGATGACATGATACTCTACATAGAAGACTACAGAAACTCCACTGAAAGACTTCTAGACGTAATAACCAAATTTAGTAATGTAGCTGACTACAAAGTCGACACTCAAAAATCAAACACAAACAACAAAGAGAGAGAAATTAGGGAAACCACACCCTTTACAACAATATCCAAAAAATGAAAGGCTTAGGAATCAATCTAACAAAGGAAATAAAGATCTATACATTGAAAACTACAGTATTCTGAAAAAAGAAATTGAAAAATTCAGAAAAAGAAAGCTATCCCTTGCTCATATACAGAAAGAACCAACATTTTGAAAATGACCATAATCCTAAAACTGTTACACAGATTTAAGGCAACTTCAATCAAAATACCATTAGCATATCTTACAGATCTAGAGAAAATATTCTTTTTTATCTATTTTTAATTACTTTTTTATTTTAAAGACAATAAAACAAAAGAGGGCAGAACAAAGCAGATCAGAACAACAAAAGCAACACAACACTTTACAATAAGACAACCTGACATTAACAGTAGCTGTCAAAATATCTCTTTCTCTGCTATAGTTGAGCATAGTTTCAGACACAATAATATCAAACATAACCCAATAGTATAAAACTATTCAAGAGAATGAAAGAATTACAGGACATTCTGAACTGAATAACTATGATCAATGGCTACTATAATATCTCATTTTGAATAAAAAGATTTGTTTATACTATCACATATATTAAAATCCCAATAAGACACAACATGATAGAACCAATGGTAATAGCAGAGTAGAAGCATGGTAGGACTTCTAAGGAAGATGATATTAAATCAGCAATGGCTGCCATAATGTTTTGTTTTCTTCAAAACCGCTATTCATACCATCACGCATAATAAAGTCAAACAAAACAGAATAAAACCATTCCAACTGATGAATGAAAACTTTGAAAGGCTTCAAAGCAATGAAATGGGGAATCATGATTACCATAAAATCTCTTACCAACTCTCATACTAGGGAGACTATACGGTATTTACACATGTGAGTTTAGTTTATTTCACTTATGAGTATGGTCTCAAGTTGTGTCCATTTATTTATAAATATCTCAATGTGATCATTCTTTATAGCTGAATAGTACTCCATTGTATAAAAATACCACAACTTTTTAGTCCATTCCTCAGTTGATGGGCACTTAGGTTGTTTCCAAGATCTGGCTATTACAAATTATGCTGCTATAAACATGGGTGCACATATATCACTGTGGTATATTTTCAGATTTTCTGGGAATATGCCTAAAAGTGGAATAGCTGGGTCAAATGAGACCTCC
>PVJX010016357.1:0-40495 GCA_004027295.1 Dolichotis patagonum | reverse complement strand
TAATTTCCTATCAACTTAATCTGAAGCCCTTTATAACTTATACTGTGTTATTATGACTGATCTTATTTGAATCTGGTTTGTTAGATTGCTATTTTGTATTGACTGATTTTATTTAAATCTGTTGTGATGGATAGCATCAAGTCTAAGAGTATATAGGCAACTACACTGAAGATGACAAGATTCATTAAGATACCCACTCTGGTTTGATTATTACTTGCTTTTAAAGTCTTATAATGTCTCCAATGCTTTGTTTTTATTAATGTTGTTATATACTGCTGAGACATCATGGTAACCATTGTAGATCACCTCGTATTGCGGTTTTATGTGACTTTTTTACTTCATGCTTTTCTAGGAATTGTTTTATCTTGCTTTCTTTTGTTTTTCCCTCTAATACAGAAAGGATAGATATACATTTAGAGACTCATGCATGTATAGAGCTTATAAACAGTTTACAATAACCAACTATATAACACATGTTCAAATGAACAACTACTTTGAAGAAAAAAGAGACACTACAGTACCCAGTGCTGATTCCATAATGTCATGATGTGTAATCCAGCAAAATTATCATTCTTTGTTCAAAGTGATTTTAGCTTATTTTGTTTTGTTAAAGTTCAACACACATGAAGGTATGGACAGCTGTTTTTAGGAGAATGAGAGACATTATGACAGCCATTCTCGGCTTCCCTATTGTCTGGTCTTGAAGACTTGAAACACCCTCCTCGTCCTGCTCAGGTCAATTCCATGCTATGTTGTTTCATGTGAATTCCCTGTATGTGACAATATAGACAACTATTTGAAAGGAAACAAGAGTCAATACAATAGAGCGTGAATATCTCCAATTGTCTAGTTTTGCAATTTATGTCCCTTACATTGTTTTCTTGTGATCTGCTTTGTTCTGTTTTATTGTGTTTAATTTTACCCTTTTGATATAATTGAATGTATATTTGAGTGGGTAAGATGGATGATCATATTGTTGTTTTTTTGTCAGATCGTGGAACAGAACTGTTAACAGACTCACTGTTTGAATGTCTACTTTACATCTTTTAACTTTATAATTTGAACAACTATTTCCAAGAAGTCAGTATGTAATTTGTCAAGTAATAATCTCTTAGGTTTTTTTGTTGTTGTTCTTTTCCTTTTTTCCTTGGAATTTGGTATTGTTGCTACCTTTTATTTTGTTTTGTTTTTCTTTCTTCTCTTTAAATAAAATTTAAAAAATAAAAAAAGAAATATGAATGACAAATAAATACATGAAAAACTGTTCAGCATCATGGGTCATTTGAGAGATGCATATTAAAACAACACTGAGATTCCATCTTATCCTGGAAAGAAAGTCTACTATCAAAAAAAAAAATACTGATAACAAATGCTGGTGGGGCTGTGGGGAAAATAAAATACCTTGAAAGCTCTGACCACAAAAAGTTCACTGATACATAGAGGGTCAATTGTTTACAGTGTATTTCTCATCAGAAATTACACAGACAAAAAAGAAATAGGACATTTTCAGTTACACAAAGGAGCCATGAAATTGGAATTCTACATATGGTAAAAATATTCTTTAGAAGTATAGAGAGTTCAAGGCATTCCCAGATGAAAGGAAATTTGCCAATAATGGAACTACACTAAAATCATAGATTGTACTAGCTAATCAAAGAAGTTATGAAGTAGAAGTAGAAGATATCTTAGAACTTCAGTAAAGAAGAAAGTACACAGAAAGCATACATGTGCGTAAATACAATGGAATTGTCTCCTACTTTCAAGTAATCTAGATTATGTTTCACAGCTTAACCAAAAATTATTGCTGACTAATGTTTTTAAATACAAGTAGAGGAAATATGAGCTGCTAGGAGCACCTGTGTTTACCTTCCAAGGAAGAAACTGCTAACTATGACACTCTTTGTAGTTTGTTCTTTATTTCAGATGAGGTCATCCTGATAAACTTAAAAGACAATGGCTAAATAAGAACCAAAATTCAAGGTGTCCAACCTTTTTATAGGTGAACTAGAGCAGTCTTTGCTGGTTATAACTTTCTTATAAGACTGTTATTCACACCAATGATTTTCCTGTCCACTATCTTTGAACATGCTATGTAATTTAGCAGCTATCTCCTCCAGATATCCAGGTCAGGAATATCCTAAAGCAACTGTTTATTAAAAATAGTCTATGTATATAGTAACAGACTTTAACATATTTACTCACAACTCAATATAATTGCTTTGCCAAGTGGATACTTCTACAAAATTAACTATGAATTAGTCAAGATTTAAAGACTGATCCTTACTTACAGATGGCCATTCATTTTATGCCAGTATCAGATGGAAATAGACATCTTTGGCATCTTAATGCTTATTTTCTAATGAATATTGCAGAAAGAAAAACCTGAGTCTTGAAATTTCATAACTTTGAAGGATTGTGTCATATACCACATCTTGAGAAGAGGCAAATGGTTTGAATGACTAGAAACTTAAGAAAGATGATGTGGAGAAGATTTTGTGAAAATAGTTTTGATAAAACAATTTTAATGGACTCAGAGCCTAAAAACATACAGGTTCTCAGTGCATGTTTGGCAAGGAAAAAAATACCTACGGCAAATGTAACTTTCAAAATCAGGAAGGAAGTGTATCTTTCTTGTGTACTTTGGTTATCCTCAAATAGTCTTTCCAGAGCTTGCTCAATAGGATTGTTATTAGAGTGGTGACCATAACATCAATTATGAAGACATTAGTGTTTCCTCTCATTGAAGTCACCTTACTGAAGTTGACATCTTCTGCTGAATGCCCAGATTCCCAAAAGGAATTAACTGTGACTTGAGATCAACAAGCTTTGTTGTGGCAATTATCTCCTTTGAAAGCCACTATTACAGTAACAATAGTGACCCATATAAAGAAGACATTTATAGCAGACTGAATTTTTGTTTTCTACTTTCTGTTCTCATACATGTATAAACACCAATATCCTTTCTTAAATAGAAAATTGCCTAAAAAGTTTTCCTACCCAGAATTTCTTGCATCAGAGAAACTTATTTTGAAATTTAAAAATTAAAATTTCCCTTAAAATATTTTTTACCCTTCCATGTATTTATGTATCCTTCATTGTCCAAACCATACCAGAAATCCATGGTGCCAGAGAAGGAGTATTAGAAATCATGCCTTCAAAGATCAACTGAAATTGACCCAGAGCAAAATTTTGGAATGAAAAATGTGAGAGAAAACAGGCCTGATATTGTCACAATGACCCATTCTCAAAACTTTTGCATTGTGCTTAGACACAGTGTTATTGCTGTAAAAATTTTATAATCGGAAGAAATAAATGTTCCACCAAGCATCACAAAAATGATTTCATAGCTTCATTGAGTGGCAAGCTAAAACCAATACCTGTTCACTTCAGGCATTTCATACTGTCACAGCAGACATCTCTGTACTTTGAAAGAGCAAAAGCAACTATCAAGTGAAATAGGGATACTTTTTCTATTCTTCAAGTAACTAAGGTAACTATCAAGTGTAATAAGTGTACTCTTCCTATTCTCAAGGTACTTTTATCATTTCCTTTGCTACAGTGAACCTCCTATTCATCTCAACAATAAATTTACCTTTGTGAAAATTAGTCCAATACAGTTTCTGCAGCTTGCCATTAAAGAATTTTAATTTAAATGGATAAGAAGCATACATATTGATTTAAGTAACTTGTCATTTTTCTGTATTCATGAAAAGAAAATGACAACTATAATCCTTCAAATTGTGGAATATATTTTCAACATAATTACTTATTATCTATTACAGCTTCTATGTGTTGGAAGCTAAGATACTTGCTTTCTAGAGCCACCTATGTTTGTGTTTCCTCACATGATCTAAGTTCCAGCAAATAGCCATTATTTCCTAGGTATAGAAAGCAAAAATGAGCAAGTTTTGAACTCTTCATTCAGAAAAATCAAGACTCGAGTAGGAGGCACTTGCTTCATCTAAGATAGGGGACCTTAGCCACTGCTGTACAATCAACCTCTTTGACAGGCAGTCAGTGCTAACACTATTATAGTTTGCTGACTCCAAACAAAATGCATTTTATTGCCAAACTTAGGAAGAGAAGGCAAAAACATATTTATATAAATCAAAGAAAATCAATAAAAAATGATTTTCTATCCAATTTCTACAAATTCAGGTACAAAATGTGTACACATAGATGAAAACAAACATGAGAGGATCTCTTGCAAATGAATGCCAATTATTTTCTTATCCAATAAAAATCATTCCCATTTGTGCTTGAGTATTTATTCTACATGTATTAATCTTTGTTGAATTCAAATTACCCTAAAACAATCCTTGAAAATCTCTAGGCATTGGCTTTGTAAAACAAAAAAATTGAGCTTTAGAGAATTGTGCTCTTTGTAGGTAAAAACGGTGATGAGATACTAATTGTTTCATGAAATTTTTGTGAGAAAAGCTAACTATAATAAATTAGTGTTTCTGACCCAAAGTCTGAAGGTGATGAGCATGCAGTTAAAATAATTTGAAGAACTAATTAAAATATCTACTACATAATGGTGGAAAATTATTTGAAATATTAACCATAGTTACATGTGTAAAAATTAATTAATTAATTAATTAATTTGTATGGTGCTGGGAACAAACCCATTGCCTTGCACATGCTAGGCATTTTTATCATTTTGTTTGTTCCAGTGAACCTCAGGGTTCTTATAATAGCCAGTTTTGAAAGAAATGGATGCAATGTTGATGGAATGCTTTAAAATTACTCTCTTAAATTGCTGATTAAGGTATGGTCACAGAAGCATTAGGTTTCTTCCAGTAGAAGCAGAGTTTTAGTAATTGACTATCATGTCTAGGGTTTAAATCTGAGAGGCGCTGAAGTATAAGAAGCATACCAAGCATTTCCAGAGTTTCTATATGAAAACAGGACACTGTTTAGGAAGTAGTGGGAAATTAGAAAATACAGTGAAGACATTCAATCTCTGAAAGCTCCCAAAGTACACATTACATGTTTTTAGCAGTAGAAACAGCCCTTCTTCTAATATTGGATGATTTTTTGTTGACAATTGTGTAACGGTAACACTAAAGGATAGTTATCCTGAAAGCAATGTCAATTTTCTTCATAATACCACTTTATATTGCCTTTGGACTGTAACTGTACTTGGATACACATTATAATTATCAATAGAAGTGTGTGACATCTTGTTATTCAGACCAATTTTATCACATTCTCCGAAAGTGGAAGCCAAGCATTTAAAGGTCCACAGGAGAAGAAACTACGTATATAGTTATCCCAGATTTTACATTTATACAGTATGCATAGATACACATACAAACTTGTTCCAATTTATATTTCAGGAAAATATGTCTGAACATATGTAGATCCTTATTAGTTTTTCAATATGATTGTATTTATTAGAAATTTTGAACCTCACCTATTAAATATAGTATTGCAAATAGTTTTAACTCCATGATGAAAGCCTGTTTTTTGTAGACATAAAGATGAAATATGTTGAAATGATCATTTAAATTTAATCTTTACAGTATAATTATGAATTTACTTTGATCAGAAAAAGAAGTGCTTACATACTAAAGCATACTTAGCAGCTGAGCTAGAATGTTATATGGGACAACTGATTTCATAGAGATCACTGGTGATGGCTGGTTGATCATACATTCTCTAGAACAAAAATAGATAATCAAAATTTTATTTTAATTTTTTAAAATACTAAAGCTAGAAATGGAGTCATAACTCATAGAAACACATTCATGACTCTCTATTTATTGACAATATTTGAGTGATATCTCTAAATATATACACAGTTTATTGAAACAACACTGAAGCATCTTAAGGAATGTTCCATTATAATATCTCAAGGATATGTTATAAATCTCACTTCCAGTCTTTCCCAAAAGAATCCTCAGCTATATGTCAATACATTGGAAAAACAAAATATGTATAACTCTGCCAGATTGTAGCTCATGGACTAATCAAATAGAGTCACATATATTTGTGCAGATTTTGATCAAAATAGGGACATGTAATGTGAAGTCAGTTAAATAGATGTGCAAGCTTAAATACTATTCAGTATACCTCAGTTGAGTAAGGCAAACTATGAACAAAGAGAGTAATAAAGGATGGATAGGAAAACACAAGAGAATGAATCTCTCACAAATTGGAAGGAGTCTAAAAGATGACTGATGAGAAATGAGGTAGAGAGGAAGAAAAAGGGCAATTAAAAAGAATATAGATATTCCATTTCTGTAGCTGGTGCAAATGTTCCCCCACCAAACTTTGTGTGGTCATGTGAGGTGAGCCTTTCAAAGGTGACTGAGTCTAGTGTTTGTGATTGGTTCATTGTCTGGTGCTGGGATTGGCGGTATGAGTGCTGATCCTGCCCAGTGGTGGGTAACTGCCATACAATATAAGGGAGGGGAGGAGGTGTGCTTTACCCTTTTCACTCTTTTTGCTCTTGTCAGTCAGCTTACTGAAGCCATGAACAGCTGCCCCTGAGCCACACCACCCTGACTTGGAGCCAGCTGAGTATGTACTAAAACCTCCAAAAGCTGTAAACTAAATAAACTTTTCCTTCCTTCATTTTGGGCATCAGGTATTTTTTCTCACCAAAGAGAGAAAAGTAGCCCAAACAGCCACGTACCTAATAACCTCAATCAATGTGAAGATTGTCTACCACTAACCTGAGCTAAAACTAATATCAACAAAATGGGAAACAGAAATTGAGGGAAGGTGAAGGAAAAGGTATTAAAAATAGACCAACTGAACTAGTATGTGCAGAATTTTCATTTTATTGCCATCTGGTGAGTATGGTCTTGTCTTATTTTTCAAACCATATAATTTGGCACACTCACTAGCAGTCCACCTTAAAGAAGCAAAATGAAGCAAAAGAATATATATATATATATATATATATATATATATATACAGACATTAAGTGATAGAAGCACAAACTAGTGCAGTAAGAATTAGAATATATTATCCAATATATAATGAAGCACTGCTAGGTAGTTACATAAGGTTAGATGATGAGCTGGGCATATAGCTCAGTGGCATAAGTGCCTTCCTGGTAAGCACAAAGTCCTGAGTTCTACTGCTGCTACCAAAAACAAACTGTTTTTTTCCATGATGAAGGAGGAAACAAAATGAGTCCAGTTCACATGTGTATTTTCAAGAGCTTTAAGGGCTTAACACTGCTGCTGCTCAACAATGTTAAGTAATTATAATAGGAAGAAAAATAGTGAAAGCAAATAAAATTGTTTTTGATTCTGGCTCTCCTTGAACTCACACCAATCTTGCCTCAGCCTTCTAAGTGCTAAGATTACAGTCATTAACCATCATACCCAGCTTTAGTAGGGATTCTGGAAAGAAAAGTATTCACAGTAGTCAAAAGTGTAAGTAGAACTGTTGTCCATATCTTCTAATAAGAGTTAAAATATAAATGTATATTATAAAATATAAATTAATGTGCAATGGGAATTATTTCATTCTATAGCAGTGTGTTAAACACAGTACAATGGAATAAGGATATTAACAAGAGTTTTGTAGATGATGTTATTAGAATGTATTCAAGATTAGGAATTTTTCATTTTGAACCAATTTTCACAGAAAAACTCTTCTGAATAAAAATGTCACCAAAAATTAAGTAATTCATATTTCCTTTCCCCAACTCACTGCTTATTCAGTGAAAATTTGAAAAAAATGATTGATCCTATATTGATAAGAAAAGTAATCATATTTTGAATCATTAGAACATATATTTCCTCACTGTGGGAGATTAATTAATGGGTGCATTTGAGCAAGACTGTCCAGCAGAACTGAGTCAACATGGTTCAGGGCATGTAAGACCCACCCACCTGAGGACTGTTGTCAACAGCATAGAAGGAGAATGGGGGGAAAGATTACATGCTGTTGATTTTCCTGGAGAATCTTGCCACAGCTGGTTTTCCTGATGCAAACTCAGCTGTTCTTTTCAAAGAAGAAGGTGGCTCCTTGCTGTCACAGGAGTAGGCTACTGTCCTCTTTGGGAGTGCTCTGGTCTTTGCCTTGAGTGTCACTTCCTTGCTCCAGTGCAGATTCCTCAGCTTGATGGCACAGAACCTTCATCCCATGGGTACAAACATTCTATGTTCCACCACTGGCCTTTGGACATGTGCAGTGCAGATCTTTGATGCAGACCTGCATGAGACATTGTCATTGACACCAGGCAGTACATTACCAAGGGATGTAGGCCTTCAGCTAGATTTTGTGTTCTCTAGTGCATAGACAGATCTCTTTCTTCTGCATTTGACTTTCTTGGTGAATATTACAAAATAATCTTCTAAATTATATGTTATCAGGTCATGATCTAGATTCCCAATCTCCCAAACAAGTGTATGGCAGAGGTTTAAATAAAATGCAAAAATTAATATGATTTTAGGGCTCCAGGAGGTTCAAAACCATTTAGTTGAGCTCAAGACACTGAGAGCTAAGACAAAGACTGCTCTGGATCAGCCCACTTTTATTAGGACCAGGACAAAAGGCAGGAAAACTGAAGAAAGTGCAGGAAATGAGCAGGACCTTGGGACTCATTTCAAAGACTTCTCCAAGTAGTAAATTATGCCAATTAAAAACCTTTCTTATCTCCAAGATGACATTTATGGTAGCATTGAGACTACAGGAGTGAAATTCCTTCAGCTACAGTCTCCATTTACTTAATTAATGTTGGAGCCAAGGTGTCTTTAGTTGTGGCCTTATCTTGCCCTTTGAGGTATCTCTGGCCTCACGTGCCACTACAGGCCTCAGCCAGGGCCAGTGATTCATAGAGGTTCACTTACTATGAATCACCTTTCATCACCAGGCAAGGGGCTGAGGCCTAGGACAACTCACAGATAAACATAGAAAGCCAATTAGTTAAGTTTAAATCCTGCTCAGAGCCACTGGGCAGTGGTCTCCAAACAATATGTTCTATATTAAATCTATTCTCTTTAAAACCTTCACTACAATATTCTCCAGTGATTATGGGGCTGCTCACTACTACTGATGAAGCCTCACAACAGTGATACTTCCAGCATCAAAATTCTGTACAAAGTACCAGAATAAGGAGTTGTAGTCTATGAGAATGTGTGAGTCTCTTAGGAGAATAGCCACTGCAGTAGAATTTTCTGTCACAGTGAGTGGGCTTCAGCAATAACTTGCCAACATTGGAATAAAATACACTACTGGATGAAAAATTTCTTTCTCTTCTTATGTTTATTGCAGCAATGTTATACAAAGACAGATTTTATGCTCTGTCATACTATTACATAAAATATTTTTCTGATTAAATATACACTTTAATTACAAAAGAAATACTAATACAATGATCTAACATTTATGTGATTTATTGATCTTACTGATAGAGAGGCTCTTGCCTCTATATCATATAAAAAGACTAAACAGAACAGTTGAATGACATGTGTATGATGGATTTATGGTGTCAACTAAAATACAACATCACAGAAAATGTTTAAGGTGACAAAACCAACCTACTATAATCCAGAAGGCACTAGTGCCATTGTTTCATTCTTGAGAAAAGATTTGATATAGTAATTCTACATCATAGAATTTACTGCATTATCCCAAATAAGGAGCTACATTATTGGAGGATGTCAATGTATTCCAAGTTAGTAGTTTCATTGCATCTCAGTTTTTTAATATAAATCACTGTATCAAGGCCAATATAATAACATAGAATGAAATCAAGTTTGTGTTGCAATGACTATTTTATCTACTTACAATGTGTATTACTTTAATATAAATATTCTATACTTCTAATCTTAGATTTCCCTCACTCTTAAATAGTGCAATGAAAACAAATCCTACTGAATGACTTTAAAATTTAGAATAATGCTATAATAATCCACACAAAATAATCCAGGCCCAGGGCAGACACATTGGCAAAACAAAAAGAAGAGTAAGCAAAAATGAATACACACATTGATTGCCAATTGAATTTGACAATGATAACAAAAACACATAATTGGGAAAGGATATTGTCTTCAATGCCTGATGTTTAGTAAATTAGGTATCCACATGCAGAAGTAGCAAATTAGGCCTTTATACAACACTAGTTATAAAAATAGCTTAAAGTTTATTGGAAACTTAAACATGACTCTCAAATCTGTAAATATACTAGAAGAAAACAAAGGAAGAACTACAAACACTGGGCTGGACAATGATGGTTTTTAGCTATTATCCCAAAACCACAGACAGTGGTAGCAAAGATAGACAAATAGAATTATATCAAACTAAAAGTTTTTGTACACTTAAGGAAACAATAGAGTGAAGAAACAATAGCATGAAAGAGACGATTTCTCCAGCTTACTTCTGATAAGGATTTGATATCCAAAATTTATAAGAAATTCAAATAACTCAATAATAAGGAAAATTTTGATATAAGAAATGGGCAACACATCTAAAGAGATATTTCTTTTTTATTAGCACATTCCTTGTGCTAATGTAATAATATTATATTCCTTGTGTGGAGTTGGTTCATATACATAACAAAATTGATTCCTTTGTTTATCTCCTTTCTCTCCCCCCCTTTCCCCCATCTGTTAATCTGTCTCTTATTTGAGAAATATCTATTTTGTTACTACCAATTATCTATCCTTTATTTTACTCTTCATTTATCCTTCGAGTTTCTTTTATAAAAGAAACCACATAATATTTAAGATTGCATATTTAATTTATTTAACTTAACATTATGGCCACAACATGCATCCATTTTTCTATGAACGACTCAAGTTTATCTTTCTTTCTGACATAGCAGTACTCCACGGTGTATAAACACCATATTTTGTGCATCTTTACTCTGTTGATAGATACATGTGATAAATAACTTCCAAGATGTAGCTATTATGAATTGTGCTGTTATAATCAGGAATATGGATGCACAACTGCATTTAACTCTTGGGGAAAATACTTACAAGGGAAGATTTTGGATCAAGTAGAATTTCTAGTTTTAGTTTATTGAAGAATCTCCATTGAGATAACCACAGTGATTGAGCTAGTTTACATTCCCCACAATAAAGAGTTCCTTCCTCAAAAGAAGATATACAAATGAACAAGGAGTACATGAAAATAAACTTCTATATGATAGAAATATATGTGCCCTTCCAAGTCTATTGCAGTATTAGCCTCAATAGTTAACACATAGAATCAACCACTCATCAAAAGTAAAAAAGGGGAGGAGAAGCTAAAGATGGCAGACTGATAAACAGCAGGATATGGAGCCTCTCTGAGAGAGACAGCTCAGATGCCAGAATAAAACATTCTGGAGAGATCTGGACAGAGGGAGATGGATTCTCCCAACCCAGGAAGAAACTGAAGGGAAAAGAGCTGCTCAAATATGAAGTCCTAGGGCTACCATTAGAGAAGCTAAGATCAGCAGTCATGGCACATTCGTCAAGCCACCTGAATTTGTGCTGCCAAGTCTGGCCTGAGCACCCAAAACTGTGCCAATGTGACTGGCCTGAGTGGCCCCACCTATGGACCTGAGCCAACCCAAGCATGACTCACCTAGAGCCACTGTGAAATCATGCTACAGTCACGCTGAATTCAGAGGTTGGAGAGCCCAATGGAGAACGGAGCCAGAGAGGGACTGGAGCTAACCTGCGGTGAGTTCTGGGAATAAGACCCTCCTACGGGAAAGGAGTGACCAACTGGACGACATGTTGGAGTCGGACAGGATGGGCCCGAACTGGGAACAGCAGTGACTTCAGTTGGTTGCTCCCTTCCCAGAGCAGAGTGGTGGGATCTGCTTGGCCTGGGTCACACCCCTGACCAGGACCCAATAAGTCATCCCAAAGCAATTACCTATGCACAGCACACACTGACACAGTGAAGGCCCCTGAAGGTTGGCTGGCCCAGAGGGGAGGGGCCAGCATACACTGCCCCTGCCTGCACCTCAGTAACTGACAGCGGACTGGAGAGGGCAGAAACCCCTAACCAGCATGTTTCAGAGGAACTATAACCAACGTGGAAAGGGACTGGGACCTCCACTATAAACCTGTATGGAAGAAACCAAAAACATGACAAGAGAAAGAAATAAGAAAAAGCTGCCAGTCCACAGACCTGAGAATATTGATCCAGGAGAGGTAAATACAAAAGAGATTGAGGGTAGCAAACATGCAACATCAAACACAGCATCAGCAGATATAAAGAGTTATCTTCAGGACCTCATAGATGAACTCAAAACTGAAATATTAATTCAAGTTAAGCAAGATATAAGTAGATTAATAAAAGAAATGCTAAGCACCTCTCAGGAAGACACAGATGGAAGAATGGAGGAACACAAAAGAAAGAGAGAAAATTATAAAGAAAACCTAGACTACATGAAGCAGATTCAAAGAGATTACCAGGAAACTAAAAGCTCCATTGAAAGATGGAAAAACTGCTTGAATGAAACTAAGGATAGACTATCAAAACTTGAAGACAGGTTTGCAATGTGGGATCATGAAAGGAAAGATCTCTCAAAAATAACAAGGAAAAAAGCAGTAACAGTGCAAAGGCTAGAAGATGACAGGAGGATCTATAACCTAAGAATAAAAAATGTGAATGAAGAAGTAGGAGTCAAAACAAACAAATAATAAATGCTATTCACAGAAATAATCATGGAAAACTTCCCAGGCATAACAAAAGGAAATAATATTCAGATGCATGAAGCATACAGAACTCCAGCCACCTAAACCCAAACAGAGCTACACTCAGACACATGATAATCAAAATCCCAGAAATTCCATATAAGAACAGAATGTAAAAAGCTGTCAGAGAAAAGAAACAGATCACCTATAAAGGAAAACCCATCAAAATCATGGCAGACTTCTCAACACAGAGCATCACATCAAAAAGAGCTTGGATCAAAGTAATCCAAGTCCTAAAAGAAAATAACCTCCAACCCAGATTGATGTATCCTGCAAAGCTGTCTCTAGAAAGAAATGGAGAAACAAGATGCTTCCATGACAAAGAGGAACTGGGGGAATTTGTGACCACCAATCCAACCCATAAAAAAAATACTGAAGGACATTCTAGAGAGAGAGAAATAGAATATGAGGATTTCAGGAACAGTGGCACAGGTGCCTCAATGAACAGGGCAGACAGTGGAATGAAAGAGGAAAGTAGACAACCAACGGCAGAAAAATAGCATAGCAGAAATGAGGCAGAGAAGGTTGGCTGTAATCTCTAACACAGATAACCTTGATATACTAACCAAAAGAATCACAGGCAGAGTAGATCAGGAGATAGGGTCCATCGAGAAGCTCTATAGTGGAAACATAATTAACCTGAAAGAGGGTTTATGGACAGAAAGTCAAGTATGAGAAAACAATGATCTATGTAACAGAGAACCAGAGAGAAAAGGGGCAACTCGACTAGCACCTGCAGATAGGTTGAAAAGACAAGATACTTTTGTGCAGCAGAGAACTACTCAGCTATAATGAAGGAAAACCCTGAGGCTTTTATAGGTAAAGGAATACAACTTGAGATCAAGCCCAGGAATCAGAAGATTCAGAACCAGTTAGGGTAAATAGCAGGTTGCTCCCCTCAATCTAAAAACTGAGGGAGTTAGTGGGACCCAAAATGTGCAGTGCACCCTGTGTGAGTGAAAGAGGAGGAATTGTCTAAAAAGGGAAGGCAGAAGATATTGTTAATAGGGTAACCGGATTTAAAATCTACATTATTCTCACCACTCTGTTTAGATGGATTATATTCTGTTTGTTTGTCTACTTGCACTAGATTTGAGGACACAGACAGCTATCCCCAAAATAGCAGGATATATTATGGTAATCATCCTTAATTTCCTATTAATTTAATCTGAAGCCCTGTAAAACTTAAATTCTCTTTTTATGACTGATCTTATTTGAATCTGGTTTGTTAGATTGCTGTTTTGTATTGACTGATTTTATTCAAATCTGTTATGATTGATGGAATCAAGTCTATGAGTACAGACAACTACACTGAAGATGACAATATTCACTATGATACCCACTCTGGTTTGATTATTGCCTGCTTTTAAAGTCTTATAATATCTCCAATGTTTTGTTTTTATGAATATTGTTGTATACTGCTGAGACATCATAGTAACCATTGTAGATCACCTTGTATTGTGGTTTTATGACTTATCATTTCATGTTTTTCTAGGAATTTGTTTTGTTTTGTCTTGCTTTGTTTTGTTTTCCCCTCTAATACAGAAAGGATAGCTATACATGTAGAGACTCATGCATGCGTAGAACTTATAAACTGTTTATGAGAACTGATTATATAATGCATGATGAAATGAACAACTGCTGTGAAGAAAAAGAAACATTACAGTACCCAGTGCTGAATCCGTAATGTCATGATGTGAAATCCAGCAATACTATCATTCTTTGTTCAGAGTGATTTTGGCCTGTTTTGTTTTGTTTAAGTTCAACATACATGAAGGTATGGACAGCTATTTTGAAGAGAATGAGAGACACTATGACAGCCATTGTTGTCTTCCCTATTGTCTGGTCTTGAAGACCTAAAATGCCTTCATCACCCTGTGAAGATCAGTTCCATACTATATTGTTTCATGTGAATTCTCTGTATGTGAACATATGGACAACTGTTTGGAAGAAAACAAGAGTCAATATGATAGATAGTGAAGATCTCTGATTGTCTTGCTTTGAAATTTATGTCTCTTACATTGCTTTCCTGTGTCTTGTTTTGTTGTGTTTAATTTTAACCTCTTTAAAATAAAAAAGAGGATAAATAAAATGTGGTATAGATAATCTTGGTCTTTAAAAAAGGAAGCAATCCTGCCCATTTATGACACCATGGATGATCCTAAAAGAAACTATGCTAATTGAAATAAGCTAGAAGATGAAAAAATCTGTATGATCTCACTTATGTGGAATTTTTAAAAGCTCAACTCCCAAACAAAAATGAGATGGTGTTTCTCAAAGACTGGGGCAGGTGGATGGCATGATAGTTAGTGAATGCACTACTTCCGCTAGATAGCCTGAAAAAAATCAAGAAATCTCTTCTAAAATAGGGTGACTACACTCAACAACAATGTATTATATACTTGAAAACTTTTAAGACAGATTTTAAGTGTTCTTACTATATAAGTTTAAATATTAGAAGTAATACATATATAATTTAGCTTGATTTATCAATTCCAAAATATACACCTATTTCAAAGCATTATTTGTGCATTATAATTGTATAAACTTATGTTATAAAAACTATAAAGTTAATTACATAAAAATAAAATTAAATACACCCAAAATCAATGATATATTTTGTACATATACATATATATTAGTTTGTAAAACTTATAGTAGATATTTTAAATTTTTACCTAATGTTGTATATCTTGTAATTTACTTAGTACAAAATTTTGAAACATACTTATTCAATGTTATATTTCTTAAAATCATGACTTTTAAACACTTCTAATTTAAAATTACAAAACAGAACTCTAGTTTGAAGAATGATCATAATTTTAACAGTCAAAGTTGAAGAAAAATATTTGAATTAATAGTATTTATTAAGCATATATTCAGTGCTATTTTAATATGTTTTTAAATGAATCCTACTAGTCAGTGATGTCCAATTCCTTCTTTATATCAAGATCCCAAATCATAGAAAAACCATTTTAACCATACTTTCTGCCTATCTCAGAGTAACTAAGTCACCAGAATTCCTGGACCACATTTTGATTTTGAATTTATGCAAATGAAATCTTATGCCATTCAAATATAGAAACTAAAAATTTTCCTTGTCTTCACTTACTGTCATCTCCCAAAGATTATATTTCAATTCAGTTTTAAATATGCTATTTTCTTTCTTTCTTTCTTTCTTTCTTTCTTTCTTTCTTTCTTTCTCTCTCTCTCTCTTTCTTTCTTTTCTTTCTTTCTTTCTTTCTTTCTCTCTCACTCTTTCTCTCTTTCTTCTTTCTTTTTTTCTTTCTTTCTTTCTTTCTTTCTTTCTTTCTTTCTCTCTGTTTGGTCTTTCTAGTTTCCAGGTGTTAATTTATCATCATTTTTGATTTTGATTTGTTATTGTCTTTTGCATACCTGGATCCTTGTTATAACTGCCAGCACCATTTTAGATATCTACTTTCTTTCTTCATGAAAATTTTATCTAATTCTCAAGCTGCCATATTCATTTTTCATTACCCAAAATGGCATTTAAAGTAAGACTTTGTAGAAAAACATATTTCTCCAAATTAAAGTGTCGGGATAACTGAAAATGTAACTACAGAGTTAGGAAGTTAAGTTATATCTTTGTGATAACCAGATGTCTCAGTAGTTCTAGATAAGCCACAGTTCCTTTCTTAGTTCTGAAAGTCACTGAACCTATTGGGTGGCAATTTACCTAGAAGTCATTCTGAGAACAAGTCTCCAATTTTGTCTTGCTCTGTTTTGTAATGGAGCAATCAAACCTGATGCCTGTCATCTACTATGTCACACAGGAATCATCTGAATTCTGCTGCTCAAAAAGCAAACTATGTATGGAAAACAATTTAAAAAATCTTTTATGGGTAATATGAGAAGAGATAAACAGGCTGACAATGTAATGTCTGGGTGTGTCCCAGAAAAGAAGATTGATTAAACTAGCTACTTTGTATCATTGAATATAGTCACACAAAATACTTGAAAAAATAAAAATGTGAATATTAGATAGCACTTTTATATATCATGCCTCTTTATATAATACAAGATATCATTAATTATGCACTCAAGAAACTTGGCTCTCCATTATGCTTCTGGCAAGTTTCTCTTTTTATCTTCATTCCAATTCTCCAACATCAACAGCCATTTGAAAAGCTCATGTAACTATTTTTTGCAGAGTAGTTTTGTTCCTATTTTTGCTTAGAATTCTCCCATCGACACTCTTCCTATAACTCTTGGTTAATTAAGCAGAAGGAGTTTTTCCAAAGCAAAGAAGATAGGCTCTGTAAAACAAGTGCTCTGTACATTGATTAGTTACAAATGTAAAAGTTTGAAATGAACAAGTATTCTAGTGAAAGAAAGAATCTTTCAAAAACTCTGTACCTTCACTTCATATGGCAAAAACTGTCATCAACAGTAAGAGACAGCCTGCCAAATGAGACACACTGATAGACAACTCAGCACAGCATGCCTGGTATTTGATATGCTCTCTGACTCAATGAGACACTACATGAAAGTGTCACAAAACACGTGCTCAACTCTTTCTCAAAACTTTTCTTCCTTTCTTTCTGCTCATCTCACAGACTTTTCTCCTTTTTTGCCTCTCCCAACACATTCTTATTTATTGACTTTTTCAACCCCAAATTTACTACCTTCCCTGGCATTTTCACCTATATGTAAGGGTCCTGAAATTCTACAAACACTGAAAATAGTGGCTAGACAAAATAAACACTGCTTCCCCAAATTTTATTATTCTTTAGATTAAGGTAACTACTTCAAAAAAATAGTTTCTGTATGACTAGTCTGTAAATACATTTTTGTTGCTGTTATTTAAGTAGTAACATGTCTAGAAAGATACTACCAGTGTGGTTTATTAGATAATGAAATTAGTTTCTTACATTATTGCAAGACAGTTGAGCAGCTCATTGCTTTTTATCACCATTTTATGCTGGTCCAAAAACAAAGGGTAGTATGTGAAACTTAACATTTTCTTTCAATTAATTGTATTTTTCAAAATAACTTTCACAGGTAAATGGATGCAACTCGAGACCATACTCATAAGTGAAACAAATCAGACCCACATGTGTAAGCATCATATTATCTCATGAGTGTGAGAAGCCAAATGAGTAAATGAGACCCAAATTGTACAATAGATATGATGAACTGGAAAGAAAGTACTCCAAAGGGATGACAAACTGTGATGGGGAAAGGGAAAAGGAAGAAAGGTGGAAACTACGGACACTCAAGAGTGTCAAGATAGTTATATAGCAAGTTTCTTTTAGTTCAATGGAAATGTTATGCTAAAGTTGTTTGGACAAGATGTCATGCCTGTATCTTGTACTCTGAATAACTTCTACAAAGACTATACACAATGTATTATTATAACTCACCTATGGACCTGTTTGGAAACTCTGTTTTTTTATTGTATTTTTTCTGTTTAAAATAAAAAAGGAAGGCACACTAAATTTAAAAAAATATATGTACTTCAAAGAACTCTATTTTATCTAATATGGTCACTATAAGTTATGTAACTTGGCTAGAAGTTATTATAAATACTTTCTAAGTCTATCCTATATTTGCTTAGAAAATATTTGTGGTAACACAAAATATGTCTAAATTTCATTACAAATAACACTACTATAGATGTGGGAATGCTGATATAAATATACAAAACGCTGCTTACAATCAATTGTGATAACAATACCCTCAAACCTATATAAAGGACAACTCAAATTGTACACATTAGTTCTAGTTTTAATAGTAAAACCTGACTCTTCTCTTAGCTTTACAGATATTTCTACTTTTTTCTTGTGTGATAATCTCCAGTTTTAGTCTAAGATTAATCATGAACATGTTAAGCATGCTTATACAACATCACATTTCTGGGAAAAAATTTCAAAAGTTCATAATTGTGCTGGAAATCTAAAAGAAAACAGTGTCTCTTAAATGCAATGACTCTTCCAAACACCGAATAGAGACAATATTCATTTGAAAAAAAAAATATGTAGCTTAAAATCCATGCCAAATTAGACTTCCTGAATTGGAAACTCATGGAGAAAAATAAGAGGATTATTAGTTTTATTATTGCCAAAGAGGTGGCCGGGAAATTTTCTTCCTGTACACTGCTCACTCATGTCAAATGACAGCACCAGAGGCACGTGCTTGTACGCAAAAGAGCAAAACTTAGGAATTCAGTTTGGGATAACAAGCCGAATCCCTAGGCAGCTGCCTACCAGGGAGAAATGAGCTGCCCACTTTCACAGTTTGCTTCTGGAGTGTTGTGCCCATTGCCTGTTCCACCAGTCTTCTCTTCTTCTGGAAAACAGACCAAACAAGGGCTTTAGCACCTCCTGTTTGTTTACCACAGGCAGGCTTGTAAAATTAAATTAAAGACTGTGGATCAGAAAGTCAGCTGAGAAAATAAATACACTCAATAATCAACCCTGTGGAAGAGCACAGCGAACCCAAGAACTAATACTAGAGGGATCCAAATTAATAGCTCAGGCAGAAAAGATGATGACTTCCTCTCACTACAGTAAAAGGGAGAATTAATGACATTGGGTAATGTGAGAAAAATTGTGATCAGGACTTGGGAAAGCCAATATATGCATGTAGTTGTATGCTAATATTAAATGCCCAACAAGTTGATTAAAATAGGAAAAAGCCAAAAATAGTATACTGCATGCAATTATACCAGCAAGTAGGCAGAAATAAAGTAATTTTTATTAATATACCTTGAAATTTGTTTCAGTTTTTTTTTCCACATTATAGAGAGATAGATGCCCAGTCAGCGGAAGGACTTTAAAAGTAATAGCCCTCTGTGCAGGTGACCTTCAACGAGAATCAACAGGAGAAATCAAGGAGCTATGCATGTCTCAGTGGCAAAGTGTGTGGCAAGTTTGTGTTTATCCCTAGGTTTGATGCCCAGTACTACAGAAGTAAAAATAGGAGGAACTCTGTCTGAGATGGGCACCAGTCTCTGTGAAGCATAATATTCCATTTGATGTTCTATCCACACGTGTGTTAACTGAAATTTATTCCAGTTTAAGCCCTAAATCTATTTCTGACTTTTGTAAGACTGTTCCCAAACTCAGCACTTATGTTTTCTGTTTTCTGTTCTTTTGAACCAATGCCGTTGTGCCCCATTTATTTATCCATAGAAATCCAATAAAAAGTTCAGGATCCTCAGATCATTTTTCAAACCCTAATGCTGCTGCTGTTTTTGTACTACTAACCATCTCTCCCAACTAAAATTATTGGCTATATCTTCTGAAATTCATCCTCCTAAGCAAAATCTTTTTTCTCCTCAACATTTTTTTCTCTTAAGTGAAAACTATCTGTTTCTGATGGCACTGCTTCTCCTAAACCATTTTAAGACATAAATTATGATTTTTCCAAAGCTCTCACAACTGAGTTTGAGGATCAGGTAGGTGTTGCTCTTGAATTTTATTTTAGTAAGTAGAATACTTTTCCTGTCTTCTTCTTAAAACATCCTTCTTTGAAACTGGTATCCATCAGACTACCCTGGTACAGTTATTCAGTTGCAGTTACTGAAATTCAGTTTACCTAGGAGTAACTGAGTTGCCACCTTTCATTCTTTGCTGATTTAAGCCCCAGTTCTTTTTATGTCATTTTCTCCAGTACTAATCCTCTCATAATTCTTGATTGCAGTACTACTTCGTGTTACTTAACATGTTATTTTTTTAACCTTTTCGCTGTCAGTTATCTTGTCCTTCACTCTGTCTTAGACATTTGCCTCTGTGGCCCCAACTCCGACTTTGTCATTGCCATCACTTCATTGTATTTCTAATCAGATTAAGGAATATGGCTCTTCTATTGCTAATTCTTTCCTTTCTACTTCATCCCAACTCCAACAATCTTTGTAACCTCTTCATTTAATCTTAAAAAGTTGTCAGTCACTCACTCTCCTGACCCCATTTACACCTTACTCAATTTAAACCTATTTGCATATACCATTTTCTCCATTGTCTCTCTTTTTGTCATAGTTGTTTAGTTAACAACACCTGTGATTAAATCATTGTTCTTCCTTTCTACTGAACAGGGATAGAAGACTGTCATATGTACTGTGCCAGATCTCACTCTAAGTGTAGTAGGTTCTCATTTCTCTCTAGAAGGCTCAATTTATTATCTAAATCCATTTTAGCAACTACTAGCTTAGTTCTTTTTTGCTGATAAAACAAACTACTTGGGGCTGGGTAAGTTACAAAGAAAGAAATTTTCCAAGTTCACTCCTTGGGACCGGGCTGTGTAAGGTTTAAGTTGCTGATCATGATGCATCATGTGTTGGGAAAGCTCATATTTACAGTTGTTGAAGGCAAGATGACAGCTGAGGACTCTGACTCTCAATCCCACTCCAAAGTAATAACCTTTCAACCTAAGAGATAAGACAGTACTGTCAATTAACAAGATTTACTGCTCAGAATGTCTTTGCTCTAGCTTCTCAGCACCTGACTTATTTTCACATGCTTTTTGCAAAAAATGTGCCCTCTAGATTCCTGCATCCCCATGATATGTTAAGTGTCCAATAAATAGTCACAGTCCTGAGAAGTTTTTGTCTCAATTTCAAGAGAGATTTGACCTTCCTGGACTCCCACAAACCATATTGCACTGTCTTTTTATTTAATCCTCTGCTGTAAGCTCATCCATAAGATTGAGCAACTGATCAGCTCCCAATACGGCACAATTCTAGGAGCTGAAAGTGTAAGACTGGAAAAGCACATCTGGTGAGGGCTTCATTCTGTGTCATAAAGAACGGGAATGTTGAGTAGCAAGTGGGCATTCACAGAAAAAGAACTCAAAGACAACTTTCCTTTACAATAATCTGATTTTATGATAATAAATCCAACCCTGTAAGAATTAACTGAGACCCAGGGGAGAGGCCTAATCCTATTTTTGGGGGCTTACCTCCTGCTAACATTGTTAACACAGGAGACCAAATTTTATTGAGTTTCTAGACAATGAATACATCTACCTCTGCATGTAGCTTATTAGAAAACTGTTTCATTCTTCACTCTTCTCAATGTTTTAATCTCTTCTCTCCTGCTTTCATTTTAATTCTGTGATTCTGTTAAGCAGTATGATGCTTACAGAGACCTGATCATATTTTTGTGTACTTGGCCCTGGCCTTCAAGGTGCTTTCAGCTCAAAGAACAAGTGTCTAACCCTTAATCCAGGATTGCTGGATTAAGGAACTAAGGAACTAAGCAGTTAAAGAGCAACTGATATATATATAGATAGATAGATAGATAGATAGATATAGATATAGATATAGATATAGATATAGATATAGATATAGATATAGATATATCCTTTATGATATATATCCTTTTATGAAATTTCAGTTTTTCGGACTTTGGCCAGGGTGGTTGAGGCATAATTCTCATCCCAGAATTCTCACACAGGCTCATACTGAAGATACATAGGATCGCGTTTGGAACTGCCATTTTCTTTAGTATGTTTGCCTTCTCTCTCTTCTTCCTTTCTCTGCATAGATGGCCTCTCTTCAAGTATTTTCTTAATAAATTGCTCAAAAGACTAATAATCTCAAGTTTTCTTGTTGGAAAAATAAATAATTGAGTCAATGGCTTTGTTCTTGACTGAGTAAATTAGGGAAAACATGAAGAAATTTCTGCAAGCAATCAACCTCATCTAGTCATATATCTGTTCATATAGTTGGAGATTTCTCTAGTTACAGTGTACCAATTCCTATCCATTACGCTAGTTCCGACTCCTTTTCTTGGTAAGGAATACTGATTTAGCAAATTTATGTCTCCTGCTTCATCAGATTTTCTCTCCCTGTATTTCATTCTAATGAGTATCTGTACTAAGATAAACAATGGTCTTCAGAAATATATATATATATATATATATATATATATATATATATATATATATCAGTATCATAATACCCAGATACTGTGGGTATTTATTTTGAAAAAAGTATTGCGTATAGAAAATTAAGATAAAGACTTTACTGTGAGCTCATTTTGGTTTCCACAGGTAGGCACTACATGAATGCTATATTTTCTTAAATGAGGCAGAAGTGAAGATGCAGATCCAGAAATGAGAGAAAACAATGTGAGCACAAAGGCAGCAACTAGAGTGCCACAGACAAGACCAAAGCAATGACTGGGGTATCAGAAACTGAAAGAAATGAGAGAAAATGCTCCCCACATCGTCTGGAAGTGGTGCAGTGCTACTGACAATTTTGTTTAGACTTCAACCTCCAAAGTAGCATAAGAATAAATTTCTGCTATTTCAGGCTTCCCAGTTTGTGGTGATTTGTTGCAGCTGCCATAGGAAACTAACAAAGTATCCAAATATACTCTCTCACATCTTAAGCAAAAATGACAAACTTTATCTTAACACATTTTCATCTTCAGCTGAAAACCCATTTTCTCTTTCCTTTTACTGTGAAAGTATTTGATTGAACTTTCCCTATCAGCAGCTTCCAATTTCTTTTCTTTCCTCATGAGCCTATTCTGATCAGATTTTTCTTTCTATATTACAAATCACTGAAAAGAAGCTGCTCCTACTGATGCTACCAAAGACCTAATAGATTCTAAATCCCATTTTCATTTCTCAGTCCTTATCTTCCTTGACCTAGGAACAGCCTTTGATACCAGCATCACTTTCTCTTCTCCTAGATAATGTGTTCGCTTGGCTTCCAGGGTACTTTGTTCAGGGTGTTTTCCATAAACTTTACACTTGCTAGTTATGACCTATGTCTTCAACTTCTATATTTTGGGTTTATCCAGGTCTTACTTTTCAAATATTCTCTTAAGTGTGTTTTTATGCATATATATCATCACTCCATGAGTGATTTTATCTAATTGTATGCTTTTAAAAACAAATCCTCTAGGTCCTAATGAAATTTTAATTTATATTTCTATCCTTGTCCTCTTCACTTCAATTTCACATATTCTTTTATCTACTTATAGCTTTTACTTGAACATATAATGATAACAAATGGAACATATCAAAAAAACCCTTTTCATATTCCTTCTTAATTCCTTTTATTCCCACCATATTCCACATTCTACTCATGTCAATTTCATTTTTCCTCTCATGAAGTCAAAAATGTTTGAATCATTTTTTTACTGACATATCACCTGCTCTTCAAATCCATCAGAAAATTCTATTTTCCTTCAACATAAATTCATGTAATTGTCACTACGCTAATACAAATTAGCACCCCTACTCTTGAAGATTATTTAATTAGTATTCTTTATTTATTTTTATTCCCTCTTCCTTTAAAATGACAGACACTGAGAATTATGTCCTCTGCACAAAATTGCAAAGAAAGTGCAGAGGACATACCTCACACCTGTGACCCTTGCTGATATTTGCATCAGTATGGTACACTTCTCACAAGTAGACCACAATTTATTTGCATTTCCTAATTTTTACTTAATCTCATGTTTTGAATCTAAGATTTCATCAAGGAAAATGTTTTATTTGTTCTTCATGACTACTTATGTTCCTATGGAGAATGACAGTTTCTCAGACATAAAAATAAAAATTTTTATATTTTTACAGTTTTATGGTATTTTGAATAATTTCCCTCAATTGGGATTTTACTGTTTTTGTTTTTGCTCAGTTCAGTTTCCTTTTTATTGTTGTTGTGGTTGTTTTCCCTTATAAAATTGAGCTTATGTATTTTGGAGAGGGAGGAGAAAAGAGGTGATGGATCATTTTCATCATATCTTATTGATAAGTACATTGAGTTATTACTTGCCAGTGTTGGCATAACCCTTAACCATTAAGTTAAGGTCATATTTGTGAGGATTCTTCACTATAAATTTGCTCTTGGTTTTGTTTTTTTCCATTTTGGAGAAAAACTTGGAAAACAAGTTACGCTGTTCAACCCACTTTTAAGGAGCAAGGAGTTAGTTTTTCTTCCTGTAGGCATTATATGTTAATAAGCCATATGAAATTCTTCTGCATGGGATATTTTTCTGTTTTGTCATGTATTTATTCAACTGTTATTTATGTCAGAATAAATTCACTAATTACTTTCAAATCTAAATTATAATCTAATAATAGTTAAATTATTTTACTTCTCAGATTGTTCCAGTTTTAGCACTGGTACCATTTTTGTTTGGTTCCTATAACCCTTTCACACCCTCCCTAAACCATAAATTGTTGGTTTATTTGTTTATGTTTTTAGTACTTCATTAATTCCTGCTAGTTGTGACCTGATCCTGACTTATGTTGTAAACTTTTACCTTAGTCCTTTTATCAGACATTTCTCGCAATGGCCCTGTTTCCAACTTTTTAGACAAAGGTGTTAGAGAGCAAATCTCATTAATATGAGTTTCCTTGATTGTTCCTTTGTTGTTGGTAAAACATGCATCTAAGCATTTTTAAGCATTTCAATGTATCACCTTCTGTGTCTATATGAAGCTAAAGAGTGGATAGTAATATGTGTGATTCTAATTCTTTGATTCATGGATTTTCCTTTTCTTCCCCAATTGCTTCTCTGTAAACTCTTTTGCCAAAAGTAAAAAACCTGATCCTGCCTCCTGCAGCAGTGCACTTGCTGCGATGTTCAATTGGAGTGGTTAACCTGTATTTTAGAGGAAAGTATATGTATCTCCAGCTCACAAAGTTCATTATGTCTACACATTTTTCTTTTCATTTTGCAGACTTCAAACTTTTCTAAATTTACATAGGTCAGTGAAAGGGTTCTTCCACATCTTGCAGTTAAGGTATTTCATACAATTTCAGAAGTGCATCTTTCTGTCACTTTTTTAAAATGTGAAGACATTATCATTTGCTTTATTTTTATTGTTGTTTTAAGGTTTTTATTTTGAAGTAATTGTAGTTTTGTATGTACTTTAATAAAGAGAATCACTTAGCACTGTAGGAATGTGTCTTGACTGCAACTATCCTGGTTATAGCCTCTACTCTGACTGCAAAACTTGACACATATTCCAAGCCCTCCTGCACTAGTGATGTTCTTAAGATAGTTAGACAAATATGATGTACCAGCCAGTGACACCACCAAAACTATTTCTTAGCTCATGTTAAATATGTTAATAATGTTTGAAAAAAGCCAGTTGCATACTACAAGGCCACAGCCCATCTTTGTTGTTTAGCTTAGAAAATAAACATCTTTCTCTGTTGTGAGGTACAAGGATCTTCCTACCTTGCTGCCAACAATTGCACGCTTCTGTCTGAAGACCCCTAAATAAACTGCACTTTGTGCATTTCTGGATCTGTCTCCTGGTTTCCTCAGTCTTCTGTTGTCTTCTGACCTTGGCAGGTGGCTCTCACTTGCTAGAAGGGGGCTTTGAAGTACTGTTTTCCTTCTTTTCCCTAGTGTTAACATCTTGCAGAACTGTAGTACACTATCACAAGCCAGGACACTGACATCAATCCAGTCAAGATGCATAACATGTATGACATTCCGAGAATCCTCCATTTTGCCCTTTCCTAGCCTTACACCTTCCCTTGCTGTTTCCTGCCCATTCATTCAACACTAACCTGCTTTCCATTCCTGTGATTTTATTGTTCCAGATATGTTATATGTTATATAGATGAAACCATGGAGTATATAACATTTGGGTGTTGTGTTTTTCACTGTGGATAGTTCTCTGGAAATTCATCAAAGTCATGTATCTTAATAATTTGTTATTTTTTATCACTGAGTAGTATTCTATGGAATGGATGGATGACAATTTAACCCACTGATGGAAAAATTTTGATACACTGTATTTTCATTTCCATTTAGTATTTTTTTTCTTTTTGTACTGGAATTTAAGTTCAGGATCTTGTGTTTATCAGTCAGGTGCTGTGCCACTGAGCTATATTCTAGTCTTACATTCAGTACTTTTTATTAAATTTATTGATGCATTTTAGATTCTTTTTTTCCTAATCCCCTCCCCCTTCAATCCCTCTTCTCTTTATTTACAAAGCTTAATTTGCATTTTATCCTTATTTTATTATTTTGTCTTTTCCCTTCTTTTCATCTTTTCCTCCTCTTTCCATCCCTATTTTCTACTTCTTTTGAACAATATCTTCTGGTTTTGCAATACCTATTATAAACTTTGGTCCTTATTTACGCTTTGGTTTCTCACTCCACAGAAACAATGCACTATTTATATGTGTGTGCCCAAATGTTGTCACTTAAGGTTATGGTCTTACTTAGAAATGTCACAAGCTTATACTTCTTTGTGGCTAATTAGTACTCCATTGTATAAATAAAATCACATCTTTTTTTTAATCCATTCATCCTTTCATGAGCATTTGTGTTTTTTCCAAGATTAAGGTATTGCAAACTACTAGATACAACAGTGCACATATATCACTGTAGTATGACTTTAATTCTTCTGAGCAGATACCAAGAAGGAATAACTGGATCAAATGGGACATCTGATTCTAATTTTCTGAGGAATCTCCACATTGATTGCACAATTCTATACTCCTAGCAGAAAAGGAGAAGTGTTTCATTTTCCCCATGGCCTCACCAGCATTTGTTATTGGTAGACTTCTTCATGACAGTCATCCTTTCTGAAGTGAAATGGAGTCTCAGCATTGTTTTAATCTGCATCCCTCAAATGATCAGCAGTGTTGAACATCTTTTCATACATTTATTTCCTATTTGTACTTTTTCTTCTGAAAAGCATCATTTATTTTAGATACCTATTTTTGAACTGAGTCTTTAAATATAGAGGACCTGATTTTTTTTTTCAGTTACTTGTGTGTTCTAGATTTCAGTCCTTTGTCTGAGAAACAATTCGCTAAAATTTTTCTCACTCTGCAGATTGTTCTTTCACTCTAATGGTATTTCATTTTGCTATGAAAAATATTTTTAGTAGAATGGAAACACATTGATTCTTTGATTCCTTGTACTATTGATTATTGATTCTTTGTACTATTTCCTGAGCAATCAGGTTTTTTTTTCATGAAATCTTTGTCTGCATCCACAAATTCAAGAGTTTTACTCATTTTCTTTTCTAGCAGATTTAATGTCTCTGTTTTAATCTTTAGATGATTGGTCGATTTTAATTTTAGTTTACTGTATGGTGATACACATGGATCTGGTTTCAGTCTTTGGGATGTTGGAAGCCAGATTTTCTAACACCATTCATTAAAGAGGCTTTCTTCCAGTGAACATAGTTGGCTCCTTTGTCAAAGACAAGGAGTTTGAGTATGCCTGAAATTGTTGTGCACCTTCTCCATAAGTTCCATTGATCCTACAGTCTTTTTATTTTCTTTCTTGCTAGTACCATGCTGTTTTCATCACAGTAGCTCTGTAGTACAATTGCAAGTCAGGGATTGTTCAGCCTCCTGCCTTGTCTTTGTTACCTAGAATTGCTTTTGCTATTGTTAGTCTCTTCTGTTTCAAATGAACTTTAAAAATGTTTTCTCTAGTTCTCTGAGGTATGCTAATGGTATTTTGATTCAAACTGCATTAAATCTGTATAAGAATTATGGGAATATGTTTAGTTCTTCCTACCAATGGGCAAGGATTATATTTCCATTTTCTGATATCCTCTTTGATCTCCTTTTTCAGAGTACTGTAATTTTTCAATGTATAGATATTTTATTTACTTTGTTAGATTGATTCTTAAGTATTTCATTGTTTTAAATGCTATTATTAAAGATGTTGTTTCCCCAATATCTCTCTCAGTGCATTTGTTGTTCTTATATAGGAACTTCATTGATTTTTGAGTGTTGTATTTGTATCCAGCTATGCTACTGAATTTTCTTATGAATTCTAGAAGTCTTGTGTTGCAGTTCTTGGGTCTTCTGTAGTGTATCATGTCATCTGCAAGTGATGATAATTTAACTTCTTGCTTTCTTGTCCTTATTCTTTGTATTTCTTTTTCTCTTCTAATTTCTCTGGTTAATGTTTCAAGAACTACATTAAATAGGAATGGTGATAGTGGACATTCTTATCTTGTTCCTGATTTTAGAATGAAAGTTTTCAGTTGTCCATTTAGTATGATGTTCGCTGTTGGTTTGCTATAGATTGCTTCATCAGATCAAGATAAAAACAATCTATTCCAATTTTATCATGAACAAGTAGTGTGCTTTGTCAAATGCTTTTTCCAGATCTTTTGTGGTGATCATGTGACTTTTGTCTTTGGCTCTGTTGATATGCTTATTTGCATATATTGAACCATTTCAGCATCCCTGGAATAAATCCTACTTGGTTATGGAATAATCTTGATGATTTGTGGTGTTCTGTTTGCCAGTGTCTTATTAAGAATTTTTGTGTCTGTGTTCATTAGGGAAATTGATCTGTAGTTCTTTTTTTAGTTTGGGTTCTTCTCTAGTTTTGGTATTAGCATAATACTTGCTTCCAGAAATGATTTTGCGAGTACTTCTTCCATTTCAATTTCATTAGAGTTTCATCAGTGTAGATATTAGATGATTCCTGAATTTCTTATAAAATTCAGCTGTAAATCCATCAAGACCCAGGTTTTTCTTTGTTGGCAAGTTTTTAATTACATTTTCAATTTCATTGACTGATATTGGTTTATGTAGAGTGTTTTCATATCTCCTTGCTTAGGTTTTGATGATTCATATGTATCTAGGAATCTCTCTATTTCTTCTGTATTTTCCATATTATTAGAATATAAGTAATATAAGTATTGATGATCTGGATTTTTGCAGGGTCTGTCATGATTTCATCATTTTCATTCTGAATTGTATGGATTTGTGTCCTTTCTTTCCTTTTTGTTTTGATAAGATTGGCTAAAGGTTTATCAGTTTACTTTAACCTTTTAAAGAAGCAACTTTGATTTACTGATTCTTTGTATTTTTTCCTTACTGTCAATGACATTAATGTTTGGTCTTAACTTCACAATTTCTTCCCTTGTATGAGCTTTGGGCTTGATTTTTTTAATAGAAGTTTGAAGTTTAACATAGGTTGTTTATTTCAGCTCATTCTGTTTTCACAATGTGAAAATTCACCACTATATTTAACAGACTGAGAAGCATGGACTGAAATGGTCCAAGTTCTTTTCTCTCCTTTCCTTCATCCTTTTTAAAAATCCCTCATTCAGATGAGAGACTTACTCCTGTATGTCTTCCTATCATGGTGTGTCACTCTTACCAGAGGTCAAGCTAATGGTACTACCCAAAATTGTTAGGCAGTCTCCAAAACGGTAAGGTAAATAATATTTTTATGGAATTTGTTTCCTCGAGCATTGTTTTGTAGTAGTACCAAGCTAACTAATATAGTCTTTTGTCTTCACATATTTCTGCAGTGATGTGCTGTCTTCTTTCTAGTAAGTCCCCAATCTCTTTCTCTCTCCCTTGGCCACAGTGGTCTGGTTTTGAAGCTTTGACACATGTTGAGTTTCCTCATTCAGCTGAAATAGGTGAGTTCAAAAGACTGGACTGGCTAAATATGTGAAAATTTTTTCCAGTGAGGAGTGTATATTTGCCTGTATGTATGCCTTTATGTTACAGTTTTCAAAGGGCCCAGGTATATTCCCAAGTGATTGCTCTTATCATCATTAGGCAAAATAATGCAAGTGAAAAGTATAGTGGGTTGAAGATAAAGCTCATAGAGAGCTTGGAGTTAAAGCCGGAGATGAATCTCATAGAAATGTACCTCCCTGAAGACTCAAGCCCCAAGAGTTTGTGTCTTGACCACAAGTTTGCATTCAGCTTCATTAATTTGTAAAAATTACCATATAAATCCTACTGCTTATATCCCCAGCAACTCCTATTCCAGGTCGACATATCTTGAATGCCACTCTACAGATTTGCCTGTCTCTCAAACTTTTAGACTGCTGGTTTGCTTTACTGCCTCAAAGAAAACAGATCAAAGAAAAAATATTGATTTTCATTTTGTAGTAATAGAAGTGAAAACCTCCCAACTCTTTACATGCCATAGCTAAGATTAGAAGTCCTTTTGATTTTTTACAGTGTGACAAAGCTCAATATGTATTACTGATATTTTTTATAGTTCTTAAGGTACATTCTAGAGGTAGAAATAATTATTTTGGGGATACATATTTTCAGGAATTCTATTATTTGAAGCAGAATTAAAGTTTTTTTAAAAGAATTCTTCCAAGAGAAGTCACTTCATTTATAGCTATGTTTGAAAATGACATTTATATTTGTGATACATACATATAAAAAAGCAGAGAGAGATAGGCTGTGTCAATCTTTTTGAAATGAAGTCAGAGATATGTTGACCTGTTATGGTTATGTAAACTTGGATACAGGAATGCTTTTTCTCATATTGCAATTATTTTATTGAGAAGATATTTATAAATCTATAGGGACAAAAAATAACTTTTTACATTTTTCTGAAAGTACAAACGTCGGAATCTAGCCACCTGCAATTAACAATTTCAAATGTGATCTAGGATGTGCCAGACTTCGGCTTTTTATCTGTAAACTAGGGGTCATATTTCTGCCTCATGGGATTCTCTGGCTTGGAAGACACTACTAAAGCTCCTGAACACAGTCTATAATCAAAGATTTCTGGTTCTTTCTTTCTTTCTTTCTTTCCTGTACTGGGAATCAAACTCAGGACCTTGTGCCTGCCAAGCAGGCTGTGTCATTGAGTTTATATTTCCTGCCCTGTTCCTCCATGAATCTAGAAAGCAACTACATTAAAATTCCAATAAGTTTCCATCAGAAAGCAATAACCACAGTCTTTTAAGAGTCTAAAATTTTATAAAACACCTTTTCCATATATTAATGATATCAATTTTTGGGAAGCGAGCAGAGAAAGACTGGCATGCCCGAAGCACGATAGCATATAATGCTGTCCTCTGAGGTTGCATATCAGGAAAAGGAAGATTAATCTAAGCAGTGAATATTATGCATAATAAAATTGTCATAACCATGAGAAGAAGAAAGAACTCATTGGATTTTTGTTGTTGTTGTTGTTGTTGTGTTAAGAATGTCTTCACATGGAAACAAACTGTATTGTTTCAGTGGTAGCTAGAAGAACCCTTTATAAAACAAATGTGAAATCTTACTGTACTGGTATCTTCCAAAATGTCCATGCTTCTCTGTTAGCAATTAGAGACTAAACTAAGACATTTTTAGATGCTGATATGGTAAGTCTTAGACTAACCAAATACCTTAAAAGGCATAAAATATATTTCAAAACATTTATTTGAAAAGATATTATACCAAAACACAATTAAGACTGTTTAATGTACAAAGTAATTTTGTAAGTGATGACTTCTGCATTAAAAAGGAAATAGTTTCTTGAAATAGTAGTACACAGATCCATGTATATGGAGAAAAATATGCTACCTGTTTGCAATGACTATGAAATTAACATTTTTCATAGGATTGGTTAGTCTTAGCAAGATCTGATTTATTGATCCAGCACTTCTTATTCCATCTAATAGTATTTGATAATTGATCTATAATTTTCAAAAATAGTTTACAGACTTATTATAAGGTGTATTATACTGTAAGAATGATAAAGTTCTAATATTAAGGAAGTCACTATGTACAATGTGTCTTACCTAGCATGCAGTAAATTTTTATTCAACTATGTATGAGGTATCTGATCTATGACAGGCCTTGGGCTAATTACTGAACATATCACAAATTTAACACAATTGATAATGAAAGTTGTGTTAATAATTCAGTGCATAGTGACTGCAAAGCTCATAATAACAAGTAATACATGAATATGATTCACATTAAGCCAAATTCTGCAAATATTTCAGGATTTCTTCTGTACTACAGATGAGGAAAAAGCCAAACTAGAAGCAGTTGGTTGATGGTCTGTCAATGACAGCTCTTCCTTCGCTGACAGTAGGTCTGTGTCAGCATCCATTAATCTTAACTCATTGGTGCTAACTAGAGTGAATACTCTGCAACATAGATGGATCCAAATGGATAGCCTCCTACCTGGTGGTAGCATAACTGTGGACTATTATTTTACATCTTGAAAATTCAGTGCAGTTGTTGGGAAATTGAATGATGACATTGTAAGGATTTTATTGAACCTAGTAAGATTTATTTTTTCCATTTAAGACTTGTAGGAGCAGTCAAAAATATAATACCTAATATTTGTTTTTTCATATATTCACTAAAATTTTCTCATGAAAAGATGTTAAGTTATGTGGTAGACCTGAGATTATGTCATAAGCACTAAAACTAGGCCGACTTCAATGGCTTTACACAGAGATTCTGTCCTTATAAACCGCTGACAGGAAGATTTTCTAGACATAATGACTATGTTTTCTTAACTATGAAATGGGGTTAAAACAGCTGTACTCTAATGTATTGATATTCTAAGGAGCATATTTTTCTAAAAATATCTGTAAATCATCTGTACTCATCAAATCGTGCATCCACACACCTCATCAACTAAGACAAAGAAGCTTTTTTTTTGCTAATTTATTATTACTATTGCTAACATGTAATGAGATAGAATGTGGTTTTAAACAGTATTTCCAATGTTTATTGATAAAAGGATGAACAATGTAAATAAGTGATTCTCTAGCGCAAGATGGTAATAAGTGAGAGATGGAGAATGTGTAAAATGGAAAGTATATATCCCTTGAGAATCTTTTAAAATTGAAAAAAAGTTTTTAAATGTCACCTTGACCAACCAATCAAACCTGATGGGCTGATCTAGGCTACTGATCCATTACAAGGATTTTAAAATGTTTCATTAAAAAAATTAAATACAAAAAAATACCAACTTTGTACTCTAAAGCATTATTTTTCTTTTGGTTATGGAAAAATGCCTCCCTGTGTTAGTATTTAAAACTTTATAATCTCAAAGACCTTTGGCCCTGGTGATTGAAAAATAATTTCAGAATTCACACGTCTAATGATTCTAAATCCATATAAAACTTTTGGAAGAACTGTTGTTGGTAGGAGACTTAACATTAGTATTTTCAGTGGAAATTAGAAGAAAAGCAAACATACAGGAGGACTTCATTTGCATTTGTAACTTCATGAATGTGTCTGCTCCTCTGAGGTCAATCTTAAGTGGAGACTGAGATAAAACCATGAAATGAAACAAAAAGGTATGCTTCTCATAGCATAGTGAGGAAAGGTCATATTCCACATTCTTCAACTATCAAAAGCAGATATGTAGAAATTTTGATGTTTCCTTTATTATAAGAAAATAAATTTGCTCCTAGTGTTCTTTTGAATTGAATGGGTTTAAATCTATTCATCAGCTGGACAACTTTTTCCTTTCAGTACTTCTTTGTGTACATCTGGTATAATAAGAGCAGTGGGAGGAAAATCTAACAAGTAGGTGTCTAGGCTCTCTGCAAGGCACAGTCTCTCCTCTGCTTCCCACAGCTTGCTTCACACACAGCTCATCTTCCATTGTCTTCAATAGCCTTTTCAAACTTTGCTTTTCTCATAAAACTTCTAAACCAATCTCTTTCTCCTGAGGTTAAGATTTTACCTTCAACTTCAAGAAGAGGTTGTAAGGAAAGGCCTCTTACCAATCATGGAATGTTTGAAAGATTAAGATACAAGTGTAGGCACCAGAATACTTAGACTAAAATAAATAAGCATCTTTCATCCATATATGATTCTCTAACAATTACTTGAAAATATATCAAATTTAAATCAAAATTGTATAGTTTAGAATTAAAATGTCAACCTTCCCTTTACAAACAAGCAAAATGTGATACCTAGTCTATTGTAGAAAAGAAATATTGAAGAAGAAAACATTTCCATTAGGTCTGTCTCTTAGCAATTTAGTTGTTTCATTCTCTTCTATAATCTTAGAATTTCTATTTTCAAACCATACTGAGAACTCTAGGAAGTAACATAGTTTTCATTTCCACAAGTGTTTATTTTTCTATTTTTGTTGCACATAATTTAAACAGCAGAAACATTGGGTGAATTTAAAATGAGAAATTTTCCATTCATTACTAATCCATTAAAAAGGGGATCTGGCATAAAGAGGGGCATAAAGGAATAAGATATTGAGAAAGAGGGAAAGTATATAAAAATAAAACAGAAAAACCCAGGAGTGCATACCTATAGAATGGTGAAAATAGAGTCAGTCTGTAAATGGAGCAAAGGACATATTTGTGGCTAAATTCATTTTTAGGTAGATTATGTGCTCTTTGAGGGATGGAACACACTAGCTCCTTCTTTCACTTCATGCGGATCCTGGTGTGCTGCATAGAGTACAGTCACTGAAATTTATATTTACTTACTAGCTAAGTAATTCAGCAGCATAGGTACAGGTCTTCTCTCAGAATTGCCTTAAGGTATGAATTAAAATGTAAACCTGTACAATATCAATAAAGCTGACATAAAACTTTTTGTTCCCAAAGATAGAAAGCAAAAAGATCATGGCCTTAGGGTAATATATTATGCCTAAAGGCTAACCAAGTCTCCTGCCACATATTATATTGGAGTGTTATTACAGTTTGTCTATTAGAGGCATAATGCCCTTGAGATTTTACAGGGTTTTGAACATAAATCCTTCAACAGCTCAAACTTTAGTTCATGCAGAAGCATATACTATGAGTGGGACAAAATACCCAACCGGTTCTTGAGATGCCTAATTTGGTGTCAAATTACCAACCTCCACCAAGAAAATGGGAATGCTAATTAACGGGGTAGGACATGTTCCAGTTGTTCTAATCAAAGAGAGCTTAATCCTTCCATAAGCTGGCTAGCTTTGTTGGAGGAAATTCTGAACAACCTTGTTACTTTTGATAACTGTAAGCCACTGACTCATGCCCCCTTGACAGCTAGCTGAGCATGTAATAACATTTCTCCGTATTTGGGGACTGGCTTAGCTGGCTTTATAATAGATTATTGTGGATGTTAAAGTGAAATGTTAGTCTTTCTTTAAAGCTCTGTATTCCCCAGTAATTAAGGTTATAAAAAGGGCACTGAGCACAATACAGTTTCAAGGTCGCCAAACTCAGATATAACAGCCTTCGGTTTGTGTAAATAAGGTATTAACCATAGGTTTACTCTGCAATTGTGTCATGAAAAAGAGGTTTTTTTTAAGAGCAGTTTGATAGAAAAGTATTTTAAGTTGTATAAGAAACACATTTTTTTCCTTTTATTTCCAGAAAAAATTAATGACTAGAAGGGAAAAAAGCAATTGACATTTAAAAAAGACAAGAAAATGATTTTAAAAATATAAAAAGTTGAATGCTTTCAGTTAGGGGAAAAACAACATACAAGTGCAGGAACCTCATTCAAAAGGGTCTGAGGTCACTGGATATAGCAAGAATAGCAGATAAATAATGTTTTCTGCAGGGACTACACAAACAAGGATTTTACTTTAACTTTTAGGGAAGTGGCAGTTATTGCCTGTTTGTGTTTTCAATTCATTGTAAATAGAAAAAAGTTAAAAGGAAAAGTTCTCTCTAGACAGGCATTTAACTACCTATTTCAAAGAGAGAAATTGATATAGTATCATTCAGCTTTAGTTTTGATATTCACTACCTCTTTGAATCACAGCCTCATTACAATAGGGAGGAATGTTCCATTGCATATTTCATAAGAAATGCTCCTTTGTGATATTCGCTTGCCGTATAATTGAGATTTTAAAAAAAAGAGCAGAAAGACTTCCTATTTAAGTACTATAAAGGTAAAACAACTTCCTATAAAGCAAAAGAGTCACATTAATGGTATAGACTTCTATTGCACAAGGGTCCCAGAGTTGGGAAAGTATAATTTATAGTGTCAGGAAGGCAATCATATTTTCATTCTATCAGATAAGATCAGGGCAGATACTCCCGAAGGAGTGAACCTCTTTGCTTCAATTTTCAACTGATGAAAGGGAGGATGTGTAATGCTTTGTAGTGCAGACAAAAATGTCACACCAGCAATTGCTATGCAGGTGCTTACGTACATGCCAAATAAAATTATAAATTATATTTTTTCATACATTAGGCATTAATTGTATCAATAGTTAAAAGATTAATTACTATATAATATGTACCTTTTTAAAAGATGGAAATAATCAAGAGAAATCATTCAAATAAGCTTTTAGGTAGAATTGAGACTTCTTTTCATTTCAAAGAATTTTAAAACTCCTTCTTATCTGTATTCTAACTTGAAATCTACATGTAGCTTATGTTCTGTTTATAACGACGCTATATATGACACACAGAAAGTTTAAAGAATTTTTCAAATAAAGTGATATTGATTAATATAATAAAGTCATTTGAAATCACATGATAGACTCAAAGGAAGCTTCCATAATGTCCCAGAATTCAAAGTCTTCTTAGAAATCACCAGCCTCTTTCTGTCTCACTACAAAAATTTACCTTTTGTAATAAGACAAGTACCACTTTTTCCATAAAATTGATAACCCTATTTGAGTTATTTCTGCATACTCTTTGCTATGCATAAATTTCATCTGGTATTTCCAAGACTTACTTATTACAAATTATGCAGCTATAAACTTGGGTACACATATATCACTGCAGTGTGATGCTTTCAATTCTTCTAGGAAAATATTCAGAAGGGAAATAGCTAGGTCAAATGGAACCTCTAATTCTAGTTTTTTTGAGGAATTTCCATACTGATTTGCACAGTGGTTGTACCAGTGTACACTCCCACTAACAAGGGAAAAGTGTTCCCTTTTCCTCACAGCCCCACCAGCAATTGTTATTGGCTAATTTCCTGATGTTACCCATTCCTTATGGAGTGAGGAGGAATCTCAGTGTTGTTTTAATTTGCATTTCTAAAATGACCAATGATGTTGAACATCTTTGCATGTATGTATGTGCCATTTGTATTTCCTCATCTGAGAATTACATAGATCCCATTTTGAATTAGGCCTTTAAATTTGGGAGGTCTGATTCTTTTTCAATTTTTTATACATTCTAGATAGAAGTCCTTTGTCTGAGGGAAGTTGGAAAAAATCTTGCCCCAGTATGGGTGTTCTTTTTACTATGTTAGTGATTTCTTTTGCTGTGCAAAAACCTTTTAATAAGATCCCAACTGTTGATTCTTTGAAGTATTTACTGTGCAGTTTGACTTTTTTTTTTTCTGGGGATCAAACTCACAACCTTATGCTTGCCAGGCAAACACTCACAGCACTGAGCTAAATCCCCAGTCCACAGTTTGGCTTTTGTCATGAATTTACCTACCCCTCTGTTCTTGAGATTTCTACCTACTTTTTCTTCTAATATGTTTATTGTTTCTTTCCTAATATTTATAGTTTTGATCCATTTTGATTTTAGTTTAGTGTATAGTGACAGGCATGGGTCTAATTTAAATCTTCAGCAAAAAGAAAATTAGCTTTTGCAATACCACTTATTAAAGAAGCTGTCTTTCTTCCAGTGAACATGTTTAGCCCTTTTGCCAAATATAAATTAGACAGTTAAGTTTATTTGTAGTTGTGCCTGTAACTTCTGTTCTATTCCATTGATCCTCAAGTCTGTTTTTTTTGCCAGTAACATGCTGATTCCACGCTGATGCTTCCTGTCTTGTCTTTGTTGTCCAGAACTGCCTTTTTATTTCTAATTCTCCTATGGTTTGTAATAGCTAAATGTTGGAGATAACCAAAATGCCCATCACCTGAGGAAAAGCTAAAGAAAATATATTTTTATGTAATGGAATATTACTCAGCCATAAAGAATGATAAACTCCAGATGTTTATACATAAATGGATGCAACTAGAAACCATATTCATAAGAGAAATAAATTAGATTTGTATGTATAAACACCATAATGTCCCACTAGTCTCAGAAACTGTGTGAGTAAATAAGACCCCAAAGTTACAATGCATATAGTAAAAGGGAAAGAAACTGCTCAAAGGAAAATTATATAGTTTGATCAATCTTGCATGCATGTATCTCGTACCATGAACAATTCCTTTGAGGATAGCAATATGCAATATAACAACCATTTTAAATCCCTATCATCTTGTTTTGAAATCCTAGATGGTCATTGTTTGTTGTTGGTTGTCATCATTTTGCTTTTGTTGTTGTTTATTAATTGTTTGCTTCTTTATTTTTCTGTTTTTTCTCTTTAAAATAAACAAATTCATTTGACATTGGCCTGGGGTGAGCACAGTAACCCAATCATGTCCACTCAGAACCCAGCCTCACGTCATTTACACAGCGCTTAGAGAAGGAGATGTAAGGTTCCTGTGTGGTCAGAGATGGGACTGATACTGGCTAAGGCTCAGGAGTCACAGAGAGATTCACACACTGAAAGAAGAAAAGATAAGAACAAGACAGAGACAGGATGAGAACAAAGTTCTTAATATGGCAGCTCTGTAGTTATCTCTACCACTGACCTTTTAGGAGATGCAGTTTTATTTTTTTTATTTAGAAAGAAAAAAACAACAACCAAACAAAACAGAAAAAAAGGCGGCAACACTACAGAATTCCAAAGGAAAAAAGAAAAGAAAAAAAAAATAACCACTAAGAAATCATGAGTTAATATTACATACTGTCATCTTGGAAGTAATTGTTCAAGTTACAAAATTAAAGCACACAAAGTAGACATTCAAACAGTGAGACTATTAACAGTTCTGCTCAACCATCTAACAAAAACAGGAATATGGTCATCTATCTTACACAGTTAGGCATACATGCAGTTGTATCCTTTGGAGCACTTTCTTTTGCTATCTTTTTTACAGTAGCAATCATGCATTTTGAGTTTTATTGCTCTACAGTTCTTACTACTTTTTACACTAGAGACACAAAGTGATATTTATCAATATGATACTTTTTTATTTAAAAATAAAAAAACAAACAAAAGACAAAAAGGGTAGCAACAATATGGAATTCTCAAGGGAAAAAATAAAACAATGGCAACAACAAAAACACTAAGGAATCACCATTTGATAAGTTAGGTATACTGTCATCATTGGAAATAGTTGTTCAAGTTACAAAACTAAAGCACACAACATAGACATTCAAACAGTGAGACTGTTAACAGTTCTGTTCAACAATCTAACAAAAACAGTAACATGGTCATCTATCTTCCAAACTTAAACATACATGCAGTTATATGCTTTAGAGCACTTTGTTTTCCTCTTGCTTTTACAGTAGAAATTTCCTATTTTGAGTGTTATTACTCCTACAGTTCTTATTACTTTTTACACGAGAGACACAATGTGATATTTATAAATATGATTCTTGTTTCTTTCACTAATGAAGATAGCCTCAAGTTGTCTCTATTTCCTTATGAAGGCCACAAGGTCCTTCTTCATAGCTGGGTAATATTCCATTGTGTAAAAGTACCAAAAACTTTCACCTACCATGCAGTTGATGGGCATCTTGGTTGTTTCCGAGATTTAGCTGTTACAAATTGTGCTGCTATAAACATAGGTGTACATATATCACTGTGATATGAACTTTTCAATTCTTCTGAGAAAATACCCAGGAGGGGAATAGCTGGTTTGAATGGAGATTCCAATCCTAATCTTCTGAGAATTATCCATATTGATTTCCATAGGGGTTGCACCAGACTGCACTCCCACCAACAGTGGAGCAGTGTTCCTTTTTCCCTGCACCCTCACCAACATTTGTTATCAGTTGATTTCTTGATGGCAGCTATTCTTTCAGGGGTGAGATGAAATCTCAATGTTGTTTTAATTTGCATTTCTCAAATGACCACAGATGGTGAACACTTATTCATGTATTTATTTGCCATTTGAGTATCTTCATATGAGAACTGTGTGTTCATCTCAGATGCCCATTTTTGGAGAGGGTCTTTGAATTTTGGGGGGTTGACATTTTTCAATTCTTTATATGTTCTTGATATAAGTCCTTTATCTGAGGGGTTGCTGGCTAGTATTCTTTCCCATTCTGTGGGTTTTCTTTTCACTCTGCTGGTGATTTCTTTTGAAGTGCAGAAACTTTTCAATAATATGAGATCCCAGTTGTTGATTCTCTAAAGTGTTTCCC
>PVJX010016356.1:17485-40594 GCA_004027295.1 Dolichotis patagonum | reverse complement strand
CTACAGCTATATATGCGCACCCATGTTTATAGCCCCACAAAGATGTGGTATTTTTATACAATGGAGTATTACTCAGCTATACAAAATGATAATTTTGAGGCTTTTATAGGTAACTAGAGGCAATTTGAGAACGTGTTCATAAGTAAAAAAGTCAAACTCACATTTTTAAATATTATATTGTCTCCCTAGTGTAAAAAAAACCTGAAAGAGAAATAAGTTTCAAAAAGTACAATAGATGTTGTGATGATAAATGGGAAAGGAAGTTTTTTTTTTTTTTTTTTGTACCGGGGATCGAACTCACGACCTCACGCTTGCCAGGCAGGCGCTTAAGCCACTGAGCTAAATCTCTGGCTTTTTAAAAATTTTTTATTTATTTATTTATTTTTTTAGTTTTCAAAAGAAAAGAACAACTTGGACAGGGGAAAGGAGAAAAGGAAGAAGGGAAAAGATCATATGCATATAGGTATACATGTATGTATGTGTGTATGTTTGTGTATGTATTTATATACATGATAGATAACTATACTACTAATCTCCACTAATTCGTCAAAAAGAACAGTTTGTGCTTCCATTGTTTGTTTGATCATATTTTTCATGCCTAAATCTTGTATTCTGAACAACTACTTCTAAGATAACAATATGCAGTATATTAACTAGCATTAATTTCCTATGTTTTTTTACATTCTGTATCATTCCTATCCTTTTTTTCTGTTTTGCTTTTTAAAATAAATAAATGAATAAAATAAAAATCACACCAGAAAGTGGAACCATCTCCTTGGCTGTTGGGCAGCAATTAAAGTCCCTGTTGCACAGAATTGTAATTGGAGGCTAGGGAAGGGCATACCCCGATTGCACCCAGCCAGTTGACACTTTGTGCTGAAATTTGGAAACAGCACAAATTGGTTCCCAGAAAGTGGTACATCCATCTGAAGCTTTGGATTGTTGGTATTTTCTTTATTTCCTATCCATGGGTGCTTCACATGAACAGTTCAGTTTGTTTTGCAAAGAGCATGCTGGTCTCTTACTCCAAAGCTTCTGGGGCTTTATGGCAAGCCTGGCATAGCTTCTCTTAATCCTTCTCTTCAAAGAAGGCTCCAGAGTTAACCCAGATGCCTTGATTCTTTTGCTTTGAGCATCAGAAGATCAAGAAAGCTCTACTCTCTCTGTTGCTTTCTCAAAACTCTTAAGTTCTTGTGAACTCAAGGAAATAAGCTTTTCACTTTCCCTTATGTGAGCTTTATGGGTGTGCAGAGCGGTATTTTCTTGAGTTAGGCTTTTTGTTGCTGCTGTTGTTCCTGAATACTTAGGAAACTGTCAAACTTCATCTTGTCTCAGATTAAGTAATAGCTTACTTAATTAAGGAAATTACTTTAATTAGGAAAAATCCCTTTGAAACAAGCCCTCAGGAGACTTTTTTAGTCTCTGGTCATACAGCGCTGTTTGAGGTAGCTTGATATAAGGAATGTACAGAGACATATTGTCTTTGTGTGATCCTTGTAAGTCACATCTTCTTTTACATTCACAAAGCGTTTGTAACTTAGGATAAAGAGTAAGTGGGACACCACTTATCTTCTTTATGAAAATGGATTTCTTGCTTACAGAGGGGTCTACGATCAATAACATCTCCAATGAGAATAAATTGAAAAGACAAATAAATACGGTCTGCATCTGGGGAGAGGAAGAAGCACCTTATCATTTTCGCGTCATTCACGATGTATTCTGGAGACAACACCTCCCTAAACTGTGTAACGTTTTATTCTTGCAGAGGCCAATATGGGATACTTTGGAATGCTTAATGTATTTATTTTAAAACATTTTACTAGCAATTTCAAATATATATGAAATAGAATACCTTTATAACAATCTCCTTATGTACTAATCACCAAGCTTCAGCGATTAATGACAAATGGCCATTTTTTTAAATCTCTATTCCATTCTACTTCCTGTCCTCCATACCAGATTATTTGGAAGCAACTTTCAGATCTCTATAAAATTTTATCTGCATGCATTTCAGGCTGAATCTATGAGATTTTTCAAAGTTGTCTTGAGAATTATAGTCACAATACAATTTTCGTACTTAACGTATTACCCTTTTCTTAATAATGTTCATTATCATTCAAAGTTCACATTTCTTCCATTTTCATATGGATAATTCTTAAACCTAGATTCACGACATATGCAAGCCTTGTCATTGGCCTGTATATCTTCTATTTTGTTTTACATTTCTTTTAATTTACCTTCCCTCCACATTTTCTGTTTCCTGGCTTTTGGGGGCAGGTGGCTGCTGCTATTGTTTTGATTGTTGAAGAAACCGCTGGATCTTTGGCCCTAAAGAGTTTTCAGCACTTTTGGTTTTATGATGGTGCCATTTAAAATGTTCATTTGTCCCCTACATTTTCTATGTATTTGTCATGAAATCTAGGTCTTGATCAGATTCAGGTTTGATGATTTGGATGGAACTTCTTCAGAAGTGAAACTACCCGTGATGTCTCACTGTCTCCCTCTGTGTGGTGACAACAGCCTTGGTGACCACGCCAGCATCAGTTGCTGCATGTACTGCATAGGACATACAGATGATGATGCTAGAATAACTTTAGGTTGCTTTTTGTATTGGAGGGGAGGAGTTGTTTGTTTGTTTGTTTAGTTTTGGTCTTTTTGAGACAGGTTTCTCTATGTAGTTCAGTCTGGCCTAGAACTCACTATGTAGCAGAGGCTGGCCTTGTACTTGCAGTGATCCTCCTGCCTCTGCCTCCCAAGCCTTCTTCACTTTTAATCTGTGTCTATAAAGAGAAATTTTCTTTTATCAAATCTGGCTACACTGAAAACCATACACACAGAAAAGACTATACACTTATTTTGTTTTTCCCCTTTATTTGCAAAGTTTTTTTTTAAATTATTGAACTCTTTAGAGATGATTCTAGACTTTTAGGAAGTTTTAAGAAATAAAATTCTCTTACCCACTGGTAACTTCTTGTGAAACTAAAGTACAACCAGGAAATTGATATTGATACAATCAAGATACAGGGCATCTCTGTTATAATAAAGACACCAAGAGTGCTCCTTTTGTATCCAAACCTATTTCCCTCTTACATGTAAGTCCCAACCCCTTGACAGCCATTAATTATATCCACATTTTTATAGTTTTATGTCATTTCATGAATATCATGCAAAAGAACTAAGGTGGCATGTGACCTTCTGAGATTGGGTTTTTTTCATTCTGTGTTTTTAGCTGAGGATTCATCTGAGTAAATGTGACTTTTACTCATGATTTCCAGTTTGACTGGATGAAGAGGTGCCCAGAAGATTAGAAAAGCACACCTCTGGATGTGTCCATAGGTAATGGTGTCCAGAGCTGATTGGCTGAGTGATGAAGACCCACCCTGTTGTGAGTAGCACCATCCAACAGGCTGAGGCCTGGATGGAATGAAAGGAGAAGGGGGGAGTTGGATGCACTTGGAAAAACTCCATTCTGCTTGAGCAGGTAGGTCTTTGGCTATTTCCATCCTCTGTGGACATCAGACTCCAGTTTCCCTGCAATATAGACTCACACCAGTGACTCACCAGGAAGCTTCAAGGACTTCCTCTTGCTCTGAAATTTTCAGCTCCTTGGACCATACAGACAGCCACTGTGAGTTATTCTGTCTCTGATCCTGTATGCCTGCCTAATAAATCCCTATGTATAATTACAGGTATGGGCTGGGATATTGGAAACAATTAAACATCTCCTCCTTTAAATTGTGCCAGGGATATAGTTCAGTGGCATAAGCACCTGCCTGACAACTGCAAGGTCTTGAGTGAGACCCCTGGTACCAAAACAGCAAATAAGTAAACAAACAATAAAAAATGAAACAAAAAATTCATTATCCATTTAAAAAAACAGGTTTTTTGGTACAGTTGTTATTAGCTTGTAAGAAAGTTTCTGTGTATTCTGAATACAAGTCCTTCATCAGATGAATGTTCAGGAAATATTTGTCTCAAATTGTGCCTTTCTTAATGTCCTTTATAGTGTTTTTCAAAAAAATCTTTCTTTTTGAAAAAACACGAGTCAGTTTTTTCCTTTTATAATTTATACAGTTTGTATCCTATCAAAATTTTTACTACTACAAGGTTGCAAAGAATTTTTTTTGCTATATTTTCTTCCAGGAGCTTATAGTTTTATCTTTAAAATTAATATTTATCGTGAATTTAGATTTACTTTTATGTTGTGTGGTACAAGATAACTATTTAAGTTCCCTTTTTTCATAAGACTATATAGTTGTTCTAGCATCATAATTTGCAAAGCTTTCCCTTTGCCTAATAAATTACCTTAGGGCCTTAGGGAGGGACCATTCCTGTATGGCTCTAATTTTATACTCCATTTTCTGTTCCATTGATTATTTTTCTTACATTGGCATCATTTCCTCTATGCTGCTATAATTTTCCATTGATAATATATAGTGTATATATTTTCAGATAAGCTGATGCAAATCTTCAGACTTTTTTCTCTTTTTCTTCTTCTTCCTTCCTCCTCCTCCATCTCTTCTTCCTTCTTTTTCTTGAGACAGGGTCTCCCTATGTGATTCAGGCAGACTTTGAACTCACCCTGTAGTTTAGGCTGTCCTCACCATGATCCTCCTGCTTCAGCTTCCCGAATATTGAGATTACAGGAATGCACTATCATGCCTGACTTTTTTTTCCCAAAATTCATTTGACTTTTTGGATCCTTTCTATTTCCCTATAAATTTTATAAGTTGCAGGTCAATCTCTGAAAATTTGAAGGAAATTTCTTTGAATCTTAGATGCATTTGGGAAGAAAGGGTATCTCACTGATGTGGACTGTTTCAGACCAGGAACATGGGATACATTTCTATTTAGTTAGGACATTGGATCTGTTTTCAGGGGCTTAGAAAAATGTTAAGATTGCGTACAAAATGAGATCAGACTGCTATGCCTAATTTATATCCTTTTGGGTACATCAATTTATGTTATCTGATTTACCTGATATCTATAGCTTTCTCCAATAACAAAAAATGCCAGTTCTTAATAAAATAAATATGATTAATAATTTATTCTACCCACTTTACATATATAGTAGTCTTGGGATAATAATGACATTGCTAACAACAGAAATAAGATTACTAAAAAAAGGTTTCATTTGTAGCTTTCTTTTAGGACTATACAATCAAATTATTTCGATTTAATGGTACTTAGAATATCTTCTCTGTGTATAATTATGGCATAACTCATGAGAAAATATTTTAGGACTTGTATATTATGAACAGTCTCTATATCTTTTCTTTCTCATTTTCCAAACCATTTATTTTTTATTAAGTTTACTGGTACAATTTAGATATGCATAATGATCCCATTAATCATAAGGAATTTGCAGCTATCCATGCTATATCCTGTTTCCCATTGTTTTTAATCCCTTCCCCTATAATCCCTCTTCCTCTCCTCATTTATGAAGCTTTTTTCCATTTTATCATCCTTTCATTTTTTCTTTTTTTAATCCTTCTTTCCCCCCCTCACCCCTTCCTTCACTTTAAAATTAGGAACAAGAAAAGGATGCCCACTATTGACACTTGTGTTTAATATAGTTCTTGAAATGTTAGCCAGAGCAATTAGACAAGAAAAAGAAGTAAAGGAATAAGGTAGGAAAGAAAGAAGCTTAGTCATTGTTATTTGTAGATAACATGATAAACTACATGGAAGACCCCAAAACTCTACCAATAGACTTTTAAATATAATAACAAAATTCAGCAGCATAGCTGTATACAAAGTCAGAACTGAAAAATCAGTAACTTTTCTGTACACAATCAACAAACACGCTAAGAGGGAAATTAGAGAAACAATATCTTTCACAATAGCATAAAAAATGAAATATTTAGGAATCAATATAACAAAGGCAGTAAAAGATCTTTACATTAAAAATTACAGTATGCTGAAAAAGGAGATTAAAATGGATATCAGAAAATGGAAAAAATATTCCTTGATTATCGGTAGGAAAAACCAGTACAATGATATGGCCATACTCCCAAAATTGTGACACAGATTTAATGCAATCCCAATCAAAGTACCATTAGCATAGTTCATAGATCTAGAGAAAATTTTCCAAACCATTTAAAAATGTAAAATCTCTCTTTAGCTCTCATTCTATACAAAAAGAAACTGGGCTGGATTTAGCCTATATATTAGGGTTTACAAACTCATTGATTACTTCTAATAGCATATACAATTGAGAACATTTACTCATTTTTCTTTCAATCTCCTACGACCCTGATACCTATAATATGTATATTACATTAAATTACTGCTGTGTAAATACTCATTCCTTTACACTAACCCACCTTCATGGAAGAATATTTCTCCATAGGATTAAATCATTATTACTTTAAGATAATTAGTGACATGAGATTTTATACAATTATGGATAAAATATATAGTTTGTTATATAGCATTATGATAGACATAGTTGATACAGTAGCTATTTTCATCTTTTTAATATAAGGAAATTATGATATATTAAACACACATTTATGTATACCATGAGTGTATATATTTGTATTCTACTGATCATAGACTGTGCTTATTAACTTTTTCATTTGCTTTTAATTGAAAAATTATAAGTGTATGCATTTATGTGACTCAATATGTTTTCATCATTGCAGAGAGACTCAAGCAAGCTAATTAACATATCTGTCATCTCATCAAATTATTTTTGTGGTAAAAACACTGATAATATATTTTTAGTAATTCAAAAATACACAATGTATCTTAGTTACTGTTCTCACTCCTGAGACAAAATACCCAATACCCAAAGTTAGAGGAGAAAAGGTTTATTTTGGATCACAGTTGGTAGAGGTTTCAATCCATGGTTGGCTGACTCCAAGGCAGGGTAGCATAGAAGAGGGGCACCACAGAGGTGAAAAAACAGTTCATAGTGAGTAAGAAGAAGGCAACAGGCAGCAAAAAGCAGGCGGTAGCATCAAGCACCATGACCAGCCCTCTTTTGTCCCTTATAGTCTATCTTGGTAGAACTTCCATTATGCACACCCAGAACTATGCCAAACCAATCAATGGACTAATTCAATAATTACACACCCTGAATCCCAGCCTTACACACTCTAGATCCAGTCACCTTTGCAAAGTCCCACTTATGAGTCCCATTTATGAGTCCCACCATGAGACTTTGTGAGAACTTCTAGACACAAGCCATAACACAATAGATTGTTTATACTGGGCTCACCATGTAACGTAATAGGTCATTTAAACATGCTCCTCCCTCTAACTGAAACTGTTACCTTCTGATCACTAGCTCCCCACTTCTGATCTCATTTGCCAGCCCAAATCTCTGGTAATCTCTTACATTTATCTTTTCTCTCTGTCTATCTCAGCTATCAGGGAGTGAATCCAGAACCTTCATACTGAGTTACATCTCCGGCCTTTTTCTGTTTCTTATTTTGAGACAGGGTCTTGCTAAATTACTCAGGCTGGGATTTTAAAAAAATGTTACATATACACAGTGGTATACTATTCAGCCTTTAAAAAGGAAAGCAATTGTCGTTTGTGGAAATGTAGGGTATTAGTAAGCCAGGATTGAAAGATGAATAGTGTATTCTCCATTTTAAAAATTTTCCTAAATTTATAATGAAGATCATTCTGTTGAGCATAAAAAGTATTTCATATTTGTTTTTATAGCTCCATGGTACTCAATCACATGGAAACAGTGCATTCTACTTCCATGGCTCCAACTTTTTGGGCACCAGGAACTGGTTTTTTGATAGTCAATTTTTCCACAGAGCAGGGCAGGTATGAGATAGGTGGTGGTTTCAGGGTGATTTAAGTGTGTTACATTTACTGCACATTTTATTTCTGTTATTATTGCATTATATGTAAAGAAATATAGAATTTGCCATGATACAGAATCAGTGTGAGCGCTGAACTTGTTTTCCTCTAACTAGACAGACCTACCTGAATGTGTCCCTTAAGAAACTGATCTAGTGTGTCACTGAAATTGTGCTGCCAGTCATGACTGTTTTTCTGAAAGAAATCACTGGAGCAGATCCTGTAAGTCAAAAACGTTGGTCAGTGATCTACCTTCTGTAATCCACCTCACTTTGGTTCATAAGAGAAAATAGAAGTGCTCTCTGTTCATCTTCTTACAGAGCTGTGTGAACAGAAGTGAGTTAAGGACATGCACATGAATGTGGTTGATGATTTTAATCACATGCTGAAAAATATTAAGTGCTGGTAACAGTTTTCATCTTGCCAAAATTTTTCTATGGAATGTGTAGTGTGTAGATTCACATTCAGACATGACCTGTTTGATCTGAGTAGTAAAACCAGAAGTCTATGCAGTCGTGGAAGCCACTCTATCCATGCATATACCAACACAAAGCAGTTTTCCTGATAGCTAATCATTCAAAGACTTGAATAGATCTTTAGCTATGCTGCTACTTGACAACAAAAGTGGACCTAAACCATGCCAAGTGCACAGCCTTCTGAAAAACAGATCACACAAAAAATATTGTTGCCCTGTTTTCAAAATTAGTAGACTAATTAATCTATATTTCATACCATAGTGACTCATTAGTCCTAAAAATTGTGCTACATATCCTCTGCTATTTTATCAGTTCACTTAGTTGTGGTGCTAGCTGAAAGAGCATCATGTACTGCCTTTTGATCTGCAGCCAAATGTCCTTAGCAGCAGACAGGATCAATTCTTCTGTAATAGTAAAAGACTTCTTAGCTTTAGCAATACAATTAGCCATTAAGAATGTCACATTCAATGCAGATACATTTGCTATAGAGGTGGCCTTCTATAATTGCTTCTGTTTTTCACATTCACGATTTTTCCATTTGAAAAACTCCAAAGGTTTGTCTTTTGAGGCTGGTTTCTTGGCCTCCATGTGTCAAGGCAATTTTGAAGGTTTCATAGCTTCACTGGATAGCTGGTTTCCACAAACAAAACAAAGGGGGCTTGGAGGATGTGAATCACCTGATGCAATAAGCCCATAATTGAAGTAAGACACTTGGTATTTTCTTTTAAATGCAGCTTTCATTTGTTGGTAGATTTAGTTATCTATTGTCTCATCATTAGGTCTTTTCCCCTTTTCAAAAGAGCTCTTCCATAATATTTGCTTTTTACTCATTTTCTCTAGGGTTAGCTTGTGGGTTTAACAAAATTGTGACTGAAGCAAACGCACAGTGGAGGAAAGAGGTGCTGACAGAAGTAGTAAATAATGGGTGGACCATGTACAGACTAAAAGAAGCATCACGGTATGCAGGCATAGCTAAGGAATAGAGTGCTTGCCCAACATGTACAATACCCTGGGTTCAATCCCCCGTACCACCAAGAAAAAAAAATCATCATATTTTGACTTTAAAGCTGCCACCAGATGCAGCATTGATTGTTACTTGCCCCTAAGTGTTAGAGTTTTGATGTGAATCTTCAGCAATTAATGTATTATGATCTGTGTGCTGTTAGACCTCTCTGCCATGCTAATACGTTATTTACAGCTGGTTTCCAGCACTAGCATCTCTGCCTCACTCAACCTTACATCATCAGGCATTAGATTTTCATAAGATGTGTGCAGTTTAGGTACCTCACATGTGCAGTTCTCAGCAGGCATCATATGCCTACGAGACTAATATCAGTGCTAATCTGCAAGGAGGTAGAGCTCAGGGTTCACTGGGGGCAGGCAGCCATAAATATAGATGAAGCTTTGCTTGATCACTGATTACTCACTTTGTTCTGTGTGGCCTGTTTCCTAACAGTTCCTGTGTGGCCTAGTTCCTACATGGACTAGCCAGGGGTTTGGGACCCCGGTCCACTCAACCAGCTCTTATTTGTGTACCTTTAGAATTTCACAGTGTTGCAGTGAATTTCTGTGAATGTGGATTTCCATGCTTTTATCAGTGCATCTTTGGATTATATCTTTAGATGGTTACTTGAAGGATAAATGATTTTGCTGTAGATTGCCAAATTTCTTTCATTGGGTCATATCACACAGCAATTCTATTATCAATTTAGCAAAATATCTGTTTCTTATAGGATCATAAATAGAATATGCTGTCAAAATTGTATGCTTTTTTGTTTGACAAATGAGGAAACTAAGTGCACTTTAATTTGCATTTTTTAATTATGTGAGGTTAAATGTTTCATGTTTTTAAGAGATAATTTGCATTTACTTTTCTGTAGAATATGACCAGATTTCTAGTACAGTTGAGGGTAATTGGCTCCCTTTCACAATTTAAAAAAATTATTATGTATTAAGTATATTAACTCATTTTAGCATATAACTTGCAAAATATTTCACAATGTTTTGTCATTTGACTGTTTGCTGAGGGTTTTTATTTTTCTATTGTAGAGAAAGAAAATCATGGTGCTCTTTTTTCATCATTTATGAAGGTCTAAACTGACAGCATAGTAACAACAAACAGGTTTTTAAGAGAAAAATATAACAAATTTATTTACTAGTTTTATGTGATAGTTTAGGAATAAAAATATAAAGACCTATGAAAACTATTTATATGCTTACATTCTGTAAAGAATGGACAGCTATGTAGAAATGTGACTAGGATATTATTTAGTGGTTATAGTCTGAGGGAGATCCCAGCAGGACCTGTTTCAACCCTTCTTGGTCCTGTTATAGTTCAATCTACAGTGTCCCCTCAAAATCTCACATTTTCAGAGATGGGACTTGGTTGAAAGAAGTTGGGGGAGGGTGACTCAGAAGACAATCTTTTTGTTTCTGGCTCCTTTCATTCCTCCTTACTTCCTGACTGCCATGGGTTGAGCAACTTACCACCAGCATGCCCTGCCATTTCTGTTTTGGATCCAGTTAAGCACAGGGTAAGACCTCTAAAACTATCAGTCATAGTAAGCCACTCCTCCTTTAAGTTTCTGAGTTCAGGTATTTTATTCCAGTGACAGGAAAATGACTGATACAGTGTCTCTGTGTAGCCTTCCATCCTTATAGATGTGGGGCAGATCCCTATGGAAAGAAGATCCAAGGGTGAAGGGTAAAGGCAACGACCTGACTAGGTTTTATGGCCTCCTTTAAGAGAGAAAGCTCTTACTTTCTGTGACCTGCCTTAGGGAAGAAATCTGGTTTCTGTGGCTGTCTTTCTCAGAAGAGTGGGATGAAGTTTAAGAAATAGGTAGAAACAGGAGTGAAAGAGACGGTCAGAGAAACTTTTTTCTGAGACCTTAATGGAGGCCTTCCAATCTCCTTCAGTTCAAAGTTTGGTCTTCTCAGCTCCAATCCTATCATACAAATATTTAAAACTTTTTGTTAGTTTAGGCACAAAACCTTTCTTTTATGTTTTTAGATTTTATACTGTTGGGGAAACTTTACTCCAAGATAACAGAAATTCACTCACATTTTTCAAATTCCCTTATTCACTTTTGTGTTTTATCTCATGTATATAGCTAATCTATTGGAATTTATAATATCATATGTGATAAATGGATAAATTTTTCTGTTTTTCAATATCACTATATGATTTCCCTAGTACTAGTTTTAAATCATTCTTTCCTCATTATTTTGAAGGGTTTCTTTTATCACATTCTAATCTTCCATTAATAATTAGGTATATTGATTGTATAATTCAGTTTTTGTTTTTGTTCTCATTTTTTTTTGTTTATTTGATTTGTTTTGCTTTTTGGTGCTACATGTCAAATCTAGTGCCTTACACATGCTCAAAAACATGCTACCACTTAGTTATAGGCTACACATTAGTTCTAAATTTATTTTTTTAATTTCCATAAAGATGAGATACATGGCAATGCATTTGAGTATTTATCAAAATAAAGTTGGTTATTGTAGGAGAGTAAAAAGTAATTTTCCATAATCTATCATTTTGAGTTCTTGGTTGAACCCTTAATGTATTGATCAACAAAACCCATGACACCCACCATTTAAGGGAGGAGAAGTCTATGTTGGCTCCTGAGGATTTAGCCTGTGGTCAGGAGGCTCCAAGTCATAAATGGCATGACAGCAGACCACGGCAGAGAAAAGCTGTCCGTACAGGTAGAAAGTAGAGAGAGAGAAGGGAAAGGTTGAGAACAAGAATACCATTCAGTCAAAACTCCAGTGACCCATATCCAACCAGATCCTGCCTCCTGACAGTATGTTCAGCTTCTAAACTTATCAATGGATAAATACACTGGGAAGTATATTTCTCCCATCAACCAATCACCATGAGGCTTTGGAAAGATATTTTAGATTCTAACCACAATAGCAGACAAAAATTAACAAGCGAAAAATGAACGAGATTGTAAACATGCATACTTCATGTAGGCATAGTAGATATTAAGGGAAAAATAAGGAAATCCTAAAGAAATGACTTAGAATTGATGTTTAAGTGTCCCATACAACTGAAAGAAAGAAAGAAGGATGAGAGAAAGGAATTCATGGAATGTGACCAGGAAAAGTACAGTAAACAAAGCTAAGATTCATCATGCAAATTTAGTCAGAACTTTCTTTGTAACAGTCTCTTGTAAGTCTTCATTATTTCTTGATTCAGAGAGAGAAAAAGAGACCCTCAAAAGTGGAGACTTCCCTTGTAGATGTAAATTTTCCTCATAAAAGAATAACTTTTTTGCTTTCAGAGTTTCTCTTGTATCTGCCATTTCTTGAAATAATAAGCTTAAAATAATTTTTTATGCCCAAAGTGCATATTTTGAGGTGCTATGTTCTGGTCTCCTACATTATACAAAGAAGGAAAACCAAGTTAGATATGTTGAAAGATAGTATCCAAAACCTGAAGGGAATGAAACTGTGATATTTAATTTAATTATTATAGAATTGCCCAGGACTAATATCACCTGTACAAAGGGAGGTTGGAGGTTAAAGGAAAAATCTTTTAAATAGTGTATGCAGTTAGCACAGGTGAATGCTAAGCTGCTGTGGTGATTATTGTTTTGGGAGATCCTTCATAAAATATGTAAAGAGATACCCTGGATTTCAGTACTTTTCCATGAAAATAGAAGGTTATGTACTTCCAGCATCTTCTGATCATCTCTCACAGCCATAATTCAGGCAGTACTCTCTGAAGCGACTCTTTTATTAGACAGGAAGTTACACACTGGTAGGCCTGGAGATGTGCTGGGGACTATGTGAAGTGAAGAGGTTACATGAGAAGCAAGAAAGGTGTGGTTTTCATCTTTTCTCTCTGTTTTCTTAATCTTGAGCTATAAATAAAACCCAAACAAGACTGTGATCTGAAGCCATGGTCCAAAAGAACATAGCCTTTCCTGAGCATGTTAATAATTTCCAGGGCCATAATAATCCATAATAATCTGTCCAGGAGCACAGTGAGGCTGAGGATAAATATTTTTATTTCATCACGCTTTTCTTCTTTAGACTCCTGATAGTAGCCATCATAATTAAAACCCAACTGAAAACTAGAAGGCAAGGTATTCCAGAACCATGAAACAGAGGGTTTGAAAACATGTGAGATCCAAATAATTTTTTTCAGAACATACAAGAAATTATGTCCTTGTCATTTTAAGTCTACTAGTGCCAATGAAAGATTTATGTGCTAGTCTGAGATTTGTTATTTAATTGTGGAATGATATGCTTCTCTTGACAACTTGGCATTTTGAAATTTCATGGAGTTAAATTAATGTGTAAGCTACCTTATATTCAAGTTGCCAAGAAATCAATGGACACTTTAAATCTGAGAACTCTAGATATTCTTCAGTTCTAGGAAACAGTCTTCTTCTTTTTGTTAGAGCCCTTCTAACTATTTCTATTTCTCTGTTTTTTAGGTCATTTATTAGATAGTTGCTGCCTGCCAGAAGGATTGATTGTCAGTGTTTCCTAAGCGTTTTATTTTTCTCCTCTGCTCTTTGCTCTGTACTTTGGGACTTTCCAAAGTTTTAAATTAAATTTTTCAAATTCTTAGTGATTTGTTCTTTGTCCGTATTATTTCTTTTACATGGTAGTTATAGCAGCTATAGGTAAGTAGATGGGTAGATAGACAGATGAGTTATATGGATGTGACATATTCTTAAAAGTATATGAAGAGATTACTTAGTACATTTTTGTTCAATGTGCTCTGTCCTCTCCATGCCACATAGTTCATTGTTCCTGAGTGACAGAATAATATAGTGGTTAAGGACCTGGGTGTCCTTACTATGGCTCTGGTGCTTACTGGCCCTTGAACACTGGTTTCCTCATTTGTGAAAAAAAATCTGGGCCCTGAAAATGTTAATTAGATTTTGGGTGTAAGGCCAGTTAAAGGAGAGAGCTTGAAGAAGAGATTATAGTATATTTGGGCCCCAGGCCAAGTATTATTATGCAAATGGAACCACACATTTGTCATTTAGTCCCTCTGAGGCCACAGGAAAGAATGAAGCACATTAGAAACATCTATTTGTTTTATATAAAGTTCTTGGATCATGCTAAAAAATAGCTGGAAAAAATAGTATCTAGTTTTGATTTTGATGGCAGCTGGATGCTTGGGTTCTGTTGCAGACACTGAAAACTACTGTAAAATATCTAAGTGCTTCATGCCTTGTGAGTACAACATACTTAAGACATTTCATTGAGTTTCACTCTTTTCTTTTCAACCATATTTGAAAGTCCATGTGAGACATAAACTCATATGCACAGTTTATGGGACTTACTACAAGTTTCATCTTTCTGTGCTATTTACTTTTCAAAGAATAAGTTACCAAACTTGTAAATACACAAATTATAGTTCTTCAGATAAAACTCTTTGGAAGTGGGCAGCGCTAAATCCAAGAAAGCTTTTAATACTTGTCATTTTATGTATAAAAGTCCACATTTGGACTGTGAATTCTGTCAATATATAATTAAAGTCAAACATGAATGTAAAATGTTTGTAATCACAAAATTCATAGTTTTTCTACAAGAAAAACAATGCTAGTTATTCAATTTACATCAGTGAACAGTCCAGGTTTCAGAGTTCTGAAGACTATGATGTGGGGCATCCACTGCAACCACCACCAGACACATACACACACACACACACACACACACACACACACACACACACGTAGTTAAAACAAGCATAGATATATTTGTTTTCATTTGCTGGGATAAGCTATTATAGAGAAGGAAATATTTCGTGATAGGTAATTTGTATTCTCACTCTGTATGAAATTATTAGTATTACACTTACATTCATTTTTTCTTAATGCAAGGACTATCCATGAATGAAAGAATGTCAAAATTGAGATGTATTCGTCAGCAAAGCTAAATCTTAGAAGCAGCCTATCTGTCCATCAACAGATGAATGAGTAAAGCAAGCATGGTACTTACACATAATGGAGTACTACTGTCATAAAGACAGAAAAACTTGACTCACTTGTAGGGAAACAGATGCACCTTGAGAGTGTAATGTTAAGTGAAATAAATCAGACACACAAGCTTAAATACTGCATGGTTCCTCTTATATAAGAAACTCAAATTATAAACAAAGAGCAAAATAAAAGATAGATAAAAGGAAGTAGGAAGATAGATCTTTGACAAATGGGAAGGAGATCAAGAAATGGTGGATGGGGCAGGAAAGAGAGGGAAAGGATATGAAAAAAGGAATAAAATACATTATGTACATGTACCAATGCTACACAAAGAATGTAAACCTCATGTACTACAAACATGTACTAATAGAATATGGTATTCCTGTTGTTTCAGTTTGGGTGGAAACTCAAGATAATGGGTGTCAGTTATTCACACATTTCAGCATACGCGCTGTTGAAGCTGAGCATAATTCCTACATTTCATAGCAATGCATGAGACCACTTATTTTAGTGAGGGTTACTTGATGACTTAAAAATAATAAAGTCTTACATCCAGGGGTTTAAAATAGAACTTTTATTCTCATCCACCTAATGTTTGATTAGCCACTCCATCTGGCTTGTGACTCCAATTTCTTCTATGGTTTGAGACTCCTCTGCATCCCTCAGAGGGAAAGAAATCGTGAGCATAGAGAAGGCATGCACATTTCCACAGACCTGGCCCTACTTCTATGATATCCTATCTTTCTACTCACGCTCCACTTGTGAAATCTCACCATACAGCTTCACTCAGATACAAGGCGGGACTGGGAAATGTGGCATCCCTCTGAACACACTCTATCCCAAAACAAAACTCTATTCCCTGAGTGAGAAAAGCCAGGACTTCGGGAGACAAACAGCCATTCTCCTGTCCTGCTAAAGCAGAGTTTGGTGGAGGGAGAGTGGCAAGAACCAGCTAGAAATGTTTGCTGAGTTGAGGTGTGTTAAGAAGAGGCAGTGAGAAGGTCTTGGAGATCTGTTGGGCTTGCTGATTTCACTCAACTCAAAATACAGTTACCCAGTGCATAATGAGATTTTGTTCATTCATGGATTATATATACAATGGTGGTCCCCTAAGATTATATTACCTAGTGGTGTGTGAACATATTAGTTCGTGCAAGTATCCTCTGTGATATTCACACAATGACAATATCACTTCATTGCACTTTTCAGAAATCTCCCCATATATCATGAAGTGACTAATGACTATAGTATATTTTAAAATACTGAATTTAAAATCTGATCTTTTCCCCTGGGCATAAGCCATTTCTGAACTTCTCTAGCTTCAGTTTTGGTATGTACACAATGGAAATATTATTACCTGCCATGCAGCAATGTTTTCATGGTGAAAGGACATAACAAATATAAAAGTTTTCCAAATTGTGGAGGGTAAATATGTGTGTCTGAAGTTACTGGCACACATCTTTCGGCCCTCAGAAATCATCATTCTTACTATGAGGCCCACCCTTATTACTGTTTTGTGTGGTTTAGATGAAACACTTCTGACTTTTTTAGTATCTTCACTACAAGGGAAATTTACAGTCACCAATGCACACTATTAAATTACGTCAAAATTCTGCTGAGCACCAAGGAGGTTTTGGGTAAAAGGCAAATGTTATGCAAATTCAGGGCTGTATTTGGGCTTCTCTTCTTATAGGCTCCCCTCAGCTCTGTACTTCCTCAAAATGGTATAATATCTTGATAAATTTGAAAGGATTAAGAATAAAAGTAATATGAAGAGGATTTGAGTCACTGGTAGAATATGACCTTGTATCTGGCAAATCATTAGGCTATGAACTTTGGTCAGGGAATGCAAGGTACCAGGATGGAAAGCAAGGAGTGTTGTTGCATTTGGCAGGCTGGATGTGTAAGGGTGAACCTTTCCTGAAGTTTCTGCAAGGAGACTCAGTACTGGTTTCTTAGCAGTTGCCCCTTATCAGACACCTCCAGCACCCACCCTGTGGAGTTTTCAGCTATCATTTTCTGTTTCCTTCTATCCTCCTGCAGCTGCTACAGCTCCCCTGCTATACCTTCATGAGCATGTTCGCTACTAACCTACTTTCGCTACTTTCTCTGTTTTGCAGAGCAGCTCAGTCATGTGCATGTCATCCACTTCTGCATCTTCACACCCATCACCTGCACAGCGTGGAGCCTAATGGGAAGCATCGGGCATGGTAACTGACACCCTTAATGCCGTCCTTTCTCTTAGGTGTGTAGGTGTGTGGTACAGTGTGGGGTGCTAGGATCCTCAACCACTAGTAACAATCAAACCTTGTCCACAAGGTCTTCACCTGATGGTGGGTTCCACAGCCAGCTTTCTGTTCAGGCTTAGGTGTTCATCATGATTTTAGTATTCATCTTCTGTTGTGTTCATAAAAATCCTTTCCTGAAGGTCATCTTTCACATCTGCACTTGGAAGCATGGGCCTCTGGATCTAAGAAATATGACCTGACCAGCATTCCACAGTGGTCTCCAGCAGATTTAGTGTCTAGGACCCCTCGTATTTTAAGAAAAGTGATTTCACTTTTATGACAGAAAATGCACAAAGCCATTCAGGAGAATTCCAAAAAAGATAGAGATTTTATCACTGAACTAAGACTTGTGAAATTTGGTAAGGGCTCTAAGAGTCTTCCTCCTGTCCTGCAGTGAAAACTGTGGCAGTGTCTAAAATAATGTAGGACCCACCTCCTCCTCCGGGCTCCAAACAGCAAGACTTCCCCCAGTGAATCTTGCCTCCCTCTTACTCTGTCCTCCAAGCAGTAGCACTTCTTGTAAATAAATAAATGAACAAACTAGCTAACTAAATTTCTCTCCTAACTTTGGGATTTGGAACTGGGTCTGGTGGAGGGAAGAGGGCACCAGCTTTCCCAGTATCCCACTGAGAACCCTGGGCCCACTTTGCAATTTCTGTAGTGGCTCTTCCTTTCTGGCAGAGTTGCTGATGAGAGCTAAACAGGGTCATCCATCCAGACAGTTGTGCAGGTTTAATCAAGGGTCTGCCTGACAGCACTGGGGCCCGGCAAAGCAGCTCCCCTGCTGTGATAAAGAGTTGATCAATGTTCCATTATTCTTTCGTTTATTGGTATCTCTCCTCCTCTCTCCCTCCACCCAGCCCCCTCTTGCTTATATGAGTCCCCACACACCATCAGAAGCTTAAATGAGCTCGTGCCTGGCATGCTTTCACATATCTCCACAGCCAAGGTAGAGTTTCCACATGATATGGAATTCAGCTGCACCAGACAGACCTGCAGAGAAAGGAAGGGGGTCTCACCAATGAGAGAGGTTCCATTCGGTGACTTCATCATGGCCCTCCTGACCTTGGGGCATTATCCTTTTTCCTTTTGGGTGCAGATTCCTGAACAGTTCAAGACAGTAGCTACTTTTTTTTGGGGGGGTAGTGCTGGGAATTGAACCCAGGACCTTGCACATGATACATAAGTGCTCTAGCACTGAGCTGCACCCTCAGCCAAAATAACAGTCGGAAGGAATGCATTGAGTAATCAGCAAGGGAAATAAAATTTTCAGTCTCTTACTCACCCTACTAAATTTTCCTTCCTCCTACATCTGGGTTTCTCAACCTGGGTGCTATTGACATTTTGGGTATAATTCTTATTTTGTGGAATTCCTGTGAACTATAGTGTATTAATAGGAGTCCTGGTCCTTATCCACTAGATACCAGTAGCACTTTCTCCCTTCAGTTGGAACCATTGACAACTCTAAACATTTCTCAATATTCCCAGGAAGCAAACTGATCACCTGTTGGGAATTGCTAACCTAGTTGACTGGCTCCTGACCTAGCAGAACAGTTAGCATTTTACTTCATGACTATTATTACATCATTTTCTTCATCAGCATCTGCAAAATCTTTATTAGTTATAATCCATTATGATCAAGGAATCAAGGACTTTATTTAACAAGATTCAATGAAGCCCAGGTGCCAACAGACATATTTCCAGAAATTTGTGTGAGCTAACCAAGAATTCTCAACTCGAAGGGCAGGCACTGTGCTGCCCATTTTTCTGAGGGGGAAGACTGATGACCAGGGACTTTGCATAATTATTCTGAAGACAAACTGGAACACAGTGTTTCTGTCTGACATTAAAAGGAATTTTACTTACTATCTTCATCAGCCATATTCTCTTCTTCTTCCTCATTCTCCACATCTCCTCTAGCTCCTGGCAAAGGTCAGATGCAAAATGAAATTCACATCAATTCTTGTAAAGAACAGAAATAAAGTCATTCAGTTTAGTACAAGAATTCAGATTAATTTGAATCTTGTCTGTTGAGGCAATAAAGTTCTTTTTTCAGGACAGAACTGAACCTAGATTTCTGGCTCAGTCCTTGACTTTCTGTGTGACCTTAGACAAGCCACTTTACCTTTCTATGCCTGTGATCTGTGACATATAAATATGCTAACATATGTAAAAGTATAAGAACAACACCTAGGTGCAGTTAACACTCAGTGAAAGCTGGCCACCAGTAATCCTGATAGATGCACTTGGTCTCCCATTCTCTGTCTCTTTGTGTTTGGTCCCTAATGCTATCAAGGTAAATTTACATCGCTTTCTTTACTGTCTTTGCAAAAGTGATTTATCAGTGGCTGTGACTGCTTAGGGGAGATTCCAGATGTTCTGGACCAGACAGGAAAATGGGAGAGAATGTTGCTTGTCTCAACTTAACTCAAGAAAAATGGAAGCTTAGCTTGGACAGAATTGTACACTGATTGCAGAGGCCCTAAATTCTAGTTTTGGCTCTGTGATAGACCTGATGCATAGAGGTTGGGTAAGTCATAAACTCTCCAGGCCCTGATTTCTTCATCTGCAACGTAGGTCATTAGATAATACAAATCTCCTATATCTGCATGCTTTGCAGAAGACAATTTGTACTGACCTATTATAACAATGTTTGTGCTGGGGGCATCTGTTTCAGCCTTGTGTGTGTTCCTCCTCCTGGGCCACCTGGGCTGGCTAATGCCAAACAGTGATTTGGCTCCATCCCCGGATCATCTTTCAGTATGGCTGGCACATATCCTTGCTCACTCTGTCAGCAGACTCCCTGCCCAGATAGAGGTACTTTTTTCATTTATGTATTCTTTTTCTTCCTGCAGCAACAAATTCTTCAAACCAGGTGTAATTCCCATATGCACATCTGCCAGGTATGCTTTTCTAGAGTAATGATCGAGGCATGCAAGCAGGATTGATAAACGGAACACATCTGCAGAGCTGATTGGCTAGACATGTTTTTAAATACACTTCCTCTTTAGCAGTAACATGAAGATTGATCCAGCTTAGAGAAAAGACTGAACTGCAGGTCAATACCTCTTTTTAAGAAACTTCTGACTTTAGTTGTCCTCGCAAAGTCCTAGATTAGAGCTGAGGTTTGGGTGATAGGAATTAATGAAAGTGCAGAGAGACTAGGGAAGTATCCCAAGACAAGATGATGGGGAACAGACAGCAGGGGTGTTGGGAAAGGAACGTAGAGAGTGCTAATGAGCTAGGGAATATTGTCGGTCTGTCCAATTTAATATCTTCCTATCTCTCTGACCATATTACAGTACTGCCCAGTCTTCTGTCTTTGGGGCTGGAAACAGTTCAACAACCACCTTTGTGTACAAGGTATAGTGCTATTGGAAGGAGTATGATTCTACAATCACACGAATGTGCTTCTAGTTTTAAGTCTGCCCATGCTCCCCTGGTTTGTTTCTATGGTAAATAAGGGCTGAGTTCTTGACTCAGAAAAGAGTCATTTGACTCTACTGCAGGCAGGAACTGTAGATGGATAGAGAAGAAGGTAGAACAATAGTCAAGAACCACATTAAATTGCCTGTGCCCTGTCTTCTCCCTGAGTTCCCTGTAGTAGAGTGTGCCATCTTTGCTGGATCAGAAAGGGCCAAAGAGACTGCAGAAGTTCCAAAGATGACCCTCTCCCACCTCAGTTTAAATTGTACTGCATGCTTTTCCATTTCTTTCACTGCTACTGTCAGGTACAGTTGATGAAGTGGTTTGAGTCAGAAGGAGATGGCCTTTGAAATCCATAGCTGAGTTCTACCTCAACTATGCTTATGGGAAGCATGCATTAATAGAAGGCATACAAGCAAAAGCATGCTTACAGATTTTGTTAAGTAACAGATTTTGTTAAGTTGTCTTGCAAAAACTTTGAGACTATTTATTAGCAAAAATAAACTATACCAGAAGGAAGTCTTTCCCCAAGAAAGGGGCATTAAAAGACCTAAAAAATACATGGGAATTAACCAGGATAATCATGGTGAGAAAGGGGGATAGAGAAGAGTTACAAAGAGAAGAAAGGACATGCAAAAGGCCTCAAGCAGGGAGGCAGTTAAGACACTGAAAACACTTCCCTGGCAGGGCTGAGGTGGAGGAAGAGAAGAGACAAGTGAAGCTTTGGATTAAGGAAGGAGACAGCACATAGAGGGGCAGTTTACAGACTCACAAATAAGTGTGTGTCTTACCTAAATTTCCAGGAGAAACTCTTCAAACATACCCATGGACACAAAATTTTCGTGTGAACTCTGTCATTCTGGTTACTAAGTGCCATGGTAGCTCATATAACATTTCATTTTTTGAGCCCGTTTTTTTTGTTGTTGCATCTCCCGTTAGTGCTGCATGCTTGTCTTGCCACTCAGGTGAAGTGGACTTCTTTAAAGACAGAAGTGAGTAATAGCTGTATTTGCACCTTACAATAGGCTCCGTGCAACCCCTCAGCCTCTGCATCAAATGATGTCTCTGTCACATGACCACAGCTGTTCTCATCTTCAAAAAAGCTGTGTGTCTCTATTCTGCTCAGGTATCACACCAGAGAGGAGATCAACTGCTGTGCTACACTTGTTGTGCACAAGAACTGCACATCTCAATATTTGATGAGGTTATTTCTACCACCAGGATGAGCTCTGTGCCCAGAGAAAAATGAAAGATCTGAAGCGATATGCTGAATGTGTGGACTGGACCACTGACACAAACATCAATGCACAGAGAACCTATGGGCCTGTGCTACACTGTGTGATGCCCACTCAGATAGCATCGAGAGGACCTGCAGCACCCGCCTTCTACTGAAGGACTGTGGGTCAAGGCGAGAGTACCTTAAAGGTGGGGGGGGGCAGGGTGAAGCCTGACTCAGCACTGTGTGGTCTGTCTATGTGGTCTCCACCTGATCCTGCCAGATTCCACAAAGTGTTCCTCTTTGTCGTGCACCCTCCTCCCACTGGATGCCCAGCTGCAAGAAATTTCATCTAGAAGTGTAGCCAATTAACGACTTTTTTCTTAATCTACCCTTCAGGGGAAACCTTACTGTGTGTATTATTTTAACTATAGAAAGACCAAAAATTAGCCTTCTCACAAATCAAGACTCTGTTCCCAAAGTTTATTTTGAAGCTCAAAAGTCCAAATGAATCTATTGTTCCAACGCATGTAAATACCCTTCCCTACCAGGACCTAGATCCCTTCACTAGTAGGTGTAAGGGCCAGATAGGGCATATGGTTACGGTTGGGTGGGGCATGGGAAACATGGTGGGTGATTTTATAAAATGGTTGTGTCCATGGATTTTCTTTTCTTTTTTTTTTAAATTTTTTAAAATTTTATTTTAAAAGGGAGTAAAATTAAGCACAACAAAACAGAACAGAATGGGACATAAGAAAGCATAAATTTCAAAGCTAGACAACCAGAGATCTTCACTATCTGTCATATTGTCTCTTGTTTTCTTCCAAATGGTTGTCCTTATCTTTGCATATGGAGAGCTCTTACTAAATAACATAGCCAATCTTTTCACAAGATGTGTAGTTCACTGGCTCCCACTTGCTAGG